>JAASAO010002771.1:0-37417 GCA_017311375.1 Mytilus coruscus
AATTTAGGTGAAAAAAGGTAGAATTTTCAGTTTCGACAACATTCAGATAGCCATCTTTAAATTTGTTTATTACTTTTCATATTAACTGGGATTTTAATAAAACTATACAGCTATCTTAGTTATATATTGATCTTACTAAATCCCAGGTTGTTATGTAGTTTGGTGTATTACAGTCAAATGCAACATTTAGTTAATTTAGGTGAAAAAAGGTAGAATTTTCAGTTTCGACAACATTCAGATAGCCATCTTTAAATTTGTTTATTACTTTTCATATTAACTGGGATTTTAATAAAACTATACAGCTATCTTAGTTATATATTGATCTTACTAAATCCCAGGTTGTTATGTAGTTTGGTGTATTACAGTCAAATGCAACATTTAGTTAATTTAGGTGAAAAAGGTAGAATTTTCAGTTTCGACAACATTCAGATAGCCATCTTTAAACTTGTTTATTACTTTTCATATTAACTGGGATTTTAATAAAACTATACAGCTATCTTAGTTATATATTGATCTTACTAAATCCCAGGTTGTTATGTAGTTTGGTGTATTACAGTCAAATGCAACATTTAATTAATTTAGGTGAAAAAGGTAGAATTTTCAGTTTCGACAACATTCAGATAGCCATCTTTAAATTTGTTTATTCCTTTTCATATTAACTGGGATTTTAATAGAACTATACAGCTATCTTAGTTATATATTGATCTTACTAAATCCCAGGTTGTTATGTAGTTTGGTGTATTACAGTCAAATGCAGCCTTTAATTAATTTAGGTGAAAAAGGTAGAATTTTAAGTTTCGACAACATTCAGATAGCCATCTTTAAATTTGTTTCTAACTTTTCAAATTAATTGGGATTTTCATAGAACTATACAGCCATTTCAGTTATATATTGATCTTACTTAATACAATGTTATGTAGTTGGGTGTATTGCTATGAAATGTAAGGATTCAATTCATCTTAGTAAAAAAAATCTAGAATTTTCAGATCGGACTGAATGTAGATAGTCATCTTTAATTTTTTTCATAGCCTTTTCAAATCAACTTGGACTTTCATAAAACTGTACAGATATCTTACTTAAATATTGATCTTACTGAATCTCAGGTTATTTTGTAGTTTGGTGAATTGCGGTCAAGTTCAAGGATTTAATTAATCTAGGTTAATAAAGAACTAGAATTTTTAATTCGCACTGAATGCAGATAGTCATCTTTAAATTTTTTATAACTTTTCAAATCAACTTGGATTTTCATTAAACTTTACAGCTATCTCAGTTAAATGTTGATCTTACTGAATCCCAGGCTGTTATGTACTTTGGTGTACTGCTGTCAAATGTCAACATTTAATTAATCTAGGTGAAAAAAACCTAGAATTTTCAGTTTGGACAACATTCAGATAGCCATCTTTAAATTTGTTTATTCCTTTTCATATTAACTGGGATTTTAATAAAACTATACAGCTATCTTAGTTATATATTGATCTTACTAAATCCCAGGTTGTTATGTAGTTTGGTGTATTACAGTCAAATGCAACATTTAATTAATTTAGGTGAAAAAGGGTAGAATTTTCAGTTTCGACAACATTCAGATAGGCATCTTTAAATTTGTTTATTACTTTTCAAAATAACTGGGTTTTCATAAAACTATACAGCAAGATCATTTATATATTGATCTTACCGAATCCCAGGTTGTTATCTAGTTTTGTGCATTGCTGTCAAAGGTCAGGGTTAGGGTTAGGGTTAGGGTTAGGGTTAGGGTTAGGGTTAGGGTTAGGGTTAGGGTTAGGGTTAGGGTTAGGGTTAGGGTTAGGGTTAGGGTTAGGTTAGGGTTAGGGTTAGGGTTAGGGTTAGGGTTAGGGTTAGGGTTAGGGTTAGGGTTAGGGTTAGGGTTAGGGTTAGGGTTAGGGTTAGGGTTAGGGTTAGGGTTAGGGTTAGGGTTAGGGTTAGGGGTTAGGGTTAGGGTTAGGGTTAGGAAGGGACTTTGGCGAGATTCGTGCACCTTTGACTTCTGCGCATGTGTGCACCTTTTCACTTCTGCGCATGCGTGAGGGTTTTGGTTTGAGTTTGGCTTAGGGTAAGGGTTTTCTATAAAGTATACCTGATTTGCATATTGTGAAGCAGGGAGATAACCTGATTTGGAATATAAGCAAATTTTGTTTTAAAGGTAGCTCTTTCGTTAGTGGTCCGATTTATAAACTGTTAAGCGTTTTAGAAAGATAATTTAATTGCGCACATTTTGATGTCTTGATATTGAAAATGTATTGGGGAATTCAAAAGTTATAGGTCGTTGAAGAAAACGTGTCAGAAATTGCTGGTACAACGATCCAATGTGCTCCACCTAAATATTAAGAAATGATAGCCTTCCATGAAGGAGTTTAAGTGTCAAGCTGCTATATTTGTTGTATTAATCAATATCTTGGGCCAATATTTACCCTTTTGTTGAATTTTCTCTACCGGCATAATAATTTTATTCTGTATGTACCTCGCGATGAAAAGTTTTTCAAAATTAAGCGCTTCGTAAGTCTACCGTTATACTAAAACTTTTGTCGACAAGAATAAAAGAGCCAATATTTCTTCTCTTGAATGATATTCTGGTACTGGCCTTATAATTGAGTACTTTTAAATACATCCTGATGGGTTGTTTGACATTAAATGGGAATGAAAACAAGTTTAAATAACAAAATTTGTTGTCGGTATCAACAAAAGGTGCCAATATCTTCCTTTCTTCCTGATTTTTCTTGTCCGCATCATTATTTGAATCTAAGAATGAATAGTTTGACACAAATTGAGAGATTTATAAGTGTACGGTTACTGATATTTATGTCGCGAAACAATTTAAAGCGACACTATTTCATCTTTGTTATAATATTCTTGTACTGGCCTGGTAATAGAGGACATTTGATACATTCAAATGGATTGTCAGACATAAAAGTGAAAGAATAAAGGTTTTGAAGTGCTATATTTGTTGCATTCAGCAATATAGGGTGCCAATATTGACCATTTTTCTTGGTTATTACTTACCGGCATTAACATTTTATCCTTCGGTACCTCAGGATTGATAGTTTTACACAGGTTTGGAGTTTACGGTTACTAAAACTTTTGTCGACAACTATAAGAATGCATAATTTGACAACAGTTGAGAGATTTATAAGTGTACGGTTATTGATATTTATGTCGATACCCATTAAAAGTGACAATATTTCATATGTTTTATAATATTTATGAGTTTAGATAAATTCTCAGACACAAAAGTGAAGAAATGAATGTTTCAGGGTGCTGTATTTGTTGTCTGCATCTATAAATGGTGCCAATATCTATCCTTTTGATGATACTTCTGTGCCAGCATGAACATTTTATTCTTATGATGGATAATTTGACACTGTATAAGTCTACGGTTACTTGTATTTGTGTCGATAACAATAAAAAGCGACAATATTTCTTTCTTTTGATGATACTTCTGTGCCGGCATGAACATTTCATTCTTAGGATGGATAATTTGACACTGTATAAGTCTCACGGTTACTTATATTTGTGTCGATAACAATAAAAGCGACAATATTTCTTTCTTTTATTGATATTCTTGTACCGGCTTGATAATTGAGTACTTTTGTACCTCAAGATTGATTGTTAGACATTAGAGTGAAGGATTTTAAGTTTCAAAATGCTATATGTGTTGTACTCATCAATATAGGGTGCCAACATTGACCTTTTTCTTGGTTATTCCATACCGGCATCATATTTTATTCTTTTTGGTTCATAGTTTTCAGTCTACGGAGACTAAAAACTTTGTCGACAGATATAAAAAGTGCCAATATTTCTTCTTTTATATGATATTTAAGTACTGGTCTGATAAATGAGTAGTTTTATGCCTCATGCTGGAGTGTTTTATATCTATTATTTTTTTTTTTTTTTTTTTTTTTTTTTTTATTTATTAACTGGTCTGATAAATGAGTACTTTTATGAAGTGTTTGAGTTAAATTATATTTATAATTTTTTTTTTTTTTTTTTTTTTTTTTTTTTTTATTTATTAACTGGTCTGATAAATGAGTAGTTAGGGTTTGGTTAGGGTTAGGGTTAGGGTTAGGGTTAGGGTTAGGGTTAGGGTTAGGGTTAGGGTTAGGGTTAGGGTTAGGGTTAGGGTTAGGTTAGGGTTAGGGTTAGGGTTAGGGTTAGGGTTAGGGTTAGGGTTAGGGTTAGGGTTAGGGGGTTAGGGTTAGGGTTAGGGTTAGGGTTAGGGTTAGGGTTAGGGTTAGGGTTAGGGTTAGGGTTAGGGTTAGGGTTAGGGTTAGGGTTAGGGTTAGGGTTAGGGTTAGGGTTAGGTTAGGTTAGGGTTAGGGTTAGGGTTAGGGTTAGGGTTAGGGTTAGGGTTAGGGTTAGGGTTAGGGTTAGGGTTAGGGTTAGGGTTAGGGTTAGGGTTAGGGTTAGGGTTAGGGTTAGGTTAGGTTAGGTTAGGGTTAGGGTTAGGGTTAGGGTTAGGGTTAGGGTTAGGGTTAGGGTTAGGGTTAGGGTTAGGGTTAGGGTTAGGGTTAGGGTTAGGGTTAGGGTTAGGGTTAGGGTTAGGGTTAGGGTTAGGGTTAGGGTTAGGGTTAGGGTTAGGGTTAGGGTTAGGGTTAGGGTTAGGGTTAGGGTTAGGGTTAGGGTTAGGGTTAGGGTTAGGGTTAGGGTTAGGGTTAGGGTTAGGGTTAGGGAAGGGACTTTGACGAGATTCGTGCACCTTTGACTTCTGCGCATGTGCACCTTTTCACTTCTGCGCATGCCTGAGGGTTTTGGTTTGGGTTTGGATTATAGTAAGGGTTTTCTATAATAGTATACCTCATTTGCATATTGTGAAGTAGGGAGATAATCCTATTTGGAATATAAGCAAATTTTGTTTTAGCGTAGCTCTTTCGTTAGTGGTCCGATTTATGAACTGTTAAGCGTTTTAGAAAGATAATTTAATTGCGCACATTTTGGTGCCTTAATATTGAAGATGTATTTGGGAATTCAAATGTAATAGGCCCTGACTTATGTGTTAGTACAACAGTCCAATGTGCTCCACCTAATTAATTAAAAAGATAGCCTTCCATGAAGGAGCTTAAGTGTGAAGTTGCAATATTTGTTGTATTCATCAATATCTGGGGCCAGTATCAATTTGTTCTACCATTTTGTTTTCATTGTCACGGTTGGCCAATACATGTCACGTGACATTTAAATTTATAACATAAGCAGCACCGCTTTCTTAATATGGCGAATAGCTGTAACCTGCAATTGTTTTTGAAAAGACATGAAAACGAGGAGAGACCAAAGTGTAACTAAAAAAAAAACTGTGCATAGGCCGATATAATTCTTAGTGAAGGATCGACTGCGCATGCGCAAGAAAAAAATTATAACGAAGAATTATAAAATTTAAGGATAAACTTAAAACTTATAAGTTGGAAAAGAAAAGGATATAAAACATGGAAACATACAGTATGGAACCTTCAGTATGCAGGAATTTTAAGTGATCGTCATTTGTCGCGGTGAAAACTTATCAGTATTTGTTGATTATTTTGCGAGTGTCGATAAAGCATTATAATTAAAATTAGACTTTTGAAATTCGAAACTTGACTGCGCATGCGCGGAAATAATTCTTAATCAAGAAAAAACCAAATTTAGATCCGCAAAAAATATTCTGCTAAAACAGTCGACCGGTCAAAATCTCCATGATCTCCTTATGTTGCGGGTGAATAGGAGTAGAGGTCTTTTAATTTTTAAAGATTTATTTTATAATTACTTCCTGTATTTGGAACTGGTTGGCTAACTGACAGCTACATACATGAGTTTAAGTGTCAAGCTGCTATATTTGTCGTATTCATCAATATCTTGGGCCAATATTTACCCTTTTCTTGAATATTCTCTACTGGCATAATAATTTTATTCTTTATGTACCTCGCGATGAAAAGTTTTTCAAAAATTAAGCGCTTCGTAAGTCTACAGTTACACTAAAACTTTTGTCGACAAGAATAAAAGAGCCAATATTTCTTCTCTTGAATGATATTCTGGTACTGACCTTATAATTGAGTACTTTTAAATACATCCTGATGGGTTGTTTGACATTAAATGGGAATGAAAACAAGTTTAAATAACAAAATTTGTTGTCGGTATCAACAAAAGGTGCCAACATCTTCCTTTCTTCCTGATTTTTCTTGTCCAGCATCATTATTTGAATCTAAGAATGAAAAGTTTGACACAAATTGAGAGATTTATAAGTGTACGGTTACTGATTTTTATGTCGCGAAACAATTAAAAGCGACACTATTTCATCTTTGTTATAATATTCTTGTACTGGCCTGGTAATAGAGGACATTTGATACATTCAAATTTATTGTCAGACATAAAAGTGAAAGAATAAAGGTTTTGAAGTGCTATATTTGTTGCATTCAGCAATATAGGGTGCCAATATTGACCATTTTTCTTGGTTATTACCGGCATTAACATTTTATCCTTTCGGTACCTGAGGATTGATAGTTTTACACAGGTTTGGAGTTTACGGTTACTAAAACTTTTGTCGACAACTATAAGAATGCATAATTTGACAACAATTGAGAGATTTATAAGTGTACGGTTACTGATATTTATGTCGATACCCATTAAAAGTGACAATATTTCATATGTTTTATAATATTTATGAGTTTAGATGGATTCTCAGACACAAAAGTGAAGAAATGAATGTTTCAGGGTGCTGTATTTGTTGTCTGCATCTATAAATGGTGCCAATATCTATCCTTTTTTATGATACTTCTGTGCCAGCATGAACATTTTATTCTGATGATGGATAATTTGACACTGTATAAGTCTACGGTTACTTATATTTGTGTCGATAACAATAAAAGCGACAATATTTCTTTCTTTTATTGATATTCTTGTACCGGCTTGGTAATTGAGTACTTTTGTACCTAAAGATTGATTGTTAGACATTAGAGTGAAGGATTTTAAGTTTCAAATTGCTATATGTGTTGTACTCATCAATATAGGGTGCCAACATTGACCTTTTTCTTGGTTATTCCATACCGGCATCATATTTTATTCTTTTTGGTTCATAGTTTTCAGTCTACGGAGACTAAAACTTTGTCGACACATATAAAAAGTGCCAATATTTCTTCTTTTATATGATATTTAGGTACTGGTCTGATAAATGAGTACTGTTATGCCTCATGCTGGAGTGTTGGAGTTAAATTATATTTATTATTTTTTTTTTTTTTTTTTTTTTAAGGGTTAGGGTTAGGGTTGTTAAATACTTTGGTGTACTGCTGTCAAATGTCAGCATTTAATTAATCTAGGTGAAAAAAACTAGAATTTTCAGTTTGGACAACATTCAGATAGCCATCTTTAAATTTGTTAATTACTTTTTATATTAACTGGGATTTTAATAAAACTATACAGCTATCTTAGTTATATATTGGTCTTACTAAATCCCAGGTTGTTATGTAGTTTGGTGTATTACAGTCAAATGCAACATTTAATTAATTTAGGTGAAAAAGGTAGAATTTTCAGTTTCGACAACATTCAGATAGCCATCTTTAAATTTCTTTATTCCTTTTCATATTAACTGGGATTTTAATAAAACTATACAGCTATCTTAGTTATATATTGATCTTACTAAATCCCAGGTTGTTATGTAGTTTGGTGTATTACAGTCAAATGCAACATTTAGTTAATTTAGGTGAAAAAGGTAGAATTTTCAGTTCCGACAACATTCAGATAGCCATCTTTAAATTTGTTTATTTCTTTTCATATTAACTGGGATTTTAATAAAACTATACAGCTATCTTAGTTATATATTGATCTTACTAAATCCCAGGTTGTTATGTAGTTTGGTGTATTACAGTCAAATGCAACATTTAGTTAATTTAGGTGAAAAAGGTAGAATTTTCAGTTTCGACAACATTCAGATAGCCATCTTTGAATTTGTTTATTACTTTTCATATTAACTGGGATTTTAATAAAACTATACAGCTATCTTAGTTATATATTGATCTTACTAAATCCCAGGTTGTTATGTAGTTTGGTGTATTACAGTCAAATGCAACATTTAATTAATTTAGGTGAAAAAGGTAGAATTTTCAGTTTCGACAACATTCAGATAGCCATCTTTAAATTTGTTTATTCCTTTTCATATTAACTGGGATTTTAATAAAACTATACAGCTATCTTAGTTATATATTGATCTTACTAAATCCCAGGTTGTTATGTAGTTTGGTGTATTACAGTCAAATGCAACATTTAATTAATTTAGGTGAAAAAGGTAGAATTTTCAGTTTCGACAACATTCAGATAGCCATCTTTAAATTTGTTTCTAACTTTTCAAATTAATTGGGATTTTCATAGAACTATACAGCCATTTCAGTTATATATTGATCTTACTTAATACAATGTTATGTAGTTTGGTGTATTGCTATCAAATGTAAGGATTCAATTCATCTTAGTAAAAAAAATCTAGAATTTTCAGATCGGACTGAATGTAGATAGTCATCTTTAATTTTTTTCATAGCCTTTTCAAATCAACTTGGACTTTCATAAAACTGTACAGATATCTTACTTATATATTGATCTTACTGAATCTCAGGTTATTTTGTAGTTTGGTGAATTGCGGTCAAGTTCAAGGATTTAATTAATCTAGGTTAATAAAGAACTAGAATTTTTAATTCGCACTGAATGCAGATAGTCATCTTTAAATTTTTTTATAACTTTTTCAAATCAACTTGGATTTTCATTAAACTTTACAGCTATCTCAGTTAAATGTTGATCTTACTGAATCCCAGGCTGTTATGTACTTTGGTGTACTGCTGTCAAATGTCAACATTTAATTAATCTAGGTGAAAAAGGGTAGAATTTTCAGTTTCGACAACATTCAGATAGGCATCTTTAAATTTGTTTATTACTTTTTCATATTAACTGGGATTTTAATAAAACTATACAGCTATCTTAGTTATATATTGATCTTACTAAATCCCAGGTTGTTATGTAGTTTGGTGTATTACAGTCAAATGCAACATTTAATGAATTTAGGTGAAAAAGGGTAGAATTTTCAGTTTCGACAACATTCAGATAGGCATCTTTAAATTTGTTTATTACTTTTTCAAAATAACTGGGTTTTTCATAAAACTATACAGCAAGATCATTTATATATTGATCTTACCGAATCCCAGGTTGTTATCTAGTTTTGTGCATTGCTGTCAAAGGTCAGTATTGGGGCATTCAAAAGTTATAGGTCGTTGAAGAAAACCAGTACTGACTTATGTGTCACAAATTGCTGTTACAACAATCCAATGTGCTCCACCTAAAAATTAAGAAATGATAGCCTTCCGTGAAGGAGTTTAAGTGTCAAGTGGCTATATTTGTTGTATTTATCAATATCTGGGTCCAATATTTACCCTTTTCTTGAATATTCTCTACAGGCATAATCATTTTATTCTTTATGTACCTCAGGATGAAAAGTTTTAAAAATTTAAGCGCTTCGGTTATACTAAAACTTTTGTCGACATAAATAAAAGTGCCAATATTTCTTCTTTTGAATGCTATTTTAGTACTGGTCTTATAACTGAGTACTTTTAAATACATCCCGATGGGTTGTTTGACATTAAAGGAATGAAAACAAGTTTTAAATAATAAAATTTATTGGTATCACTGAAGTGTACGGCCGCACTTTCCGACCTCACTGAAGAAACGTTTGTGTTATAATTTTTTTAATGGTCAGGGTTTGGGTTAGGGTCAAGGTTAGTGTTAGAGTTAGAGTTAGGGTCAGGATAGTAACTTTGACGAGGGTAGTGGACTTTGACAAGGGTTAGTGAGGTGCCCTTTTCACTTCTGCGCATGTCTGCCCTTTCTTGTGACTGTGTATGCGTCAGAAATTCCCAAAAATATTTCTAAGTACAGAGTATGAAAAGTGCCTTTGACTTCAATCTTGAAACAGGTGTAGAATGGATTTGAATAGAGATATTTTCTTAAAGTTAACTGTTCCGAAAAGATGAAAAGGCGATCTAGAGGATGAAAACTTATTGGTATCACTGAAGTGTACGGCCGCACTTTCCGACCTCACTAAAAACGTTTGTGTTATAATTTTTTTTTATGGTCAGGGTTTGGGTTAAGGTCAAGGTTAGTGTAAGGGTTAGGGTCAGGGTAGTAACTTTGACGAGGGTAGTGGAATTTGACGAGGGTTAGTGAGGTGCCCTTTTCACTTCTGCGCATGTCTGCCCTTTCTTGTAACTGTGTATGCGTCAGAAATTTCCAAAATATTTCTAAGTATAGTATGAAAAGTGCCTTTGATCTCAATCTTCAAACAGGTGTAGAATGGATTTGAATAGATATATTTTCTTAAAATTAACTGTTCCGAAAAGATGAAAAGGCGATCTAGAAGATGGAAACTTATTGGTATCACTGAAGTGTACGGCCGCACTTTCCGACCTCACTGAAGAAACGTTTGTGTTATAACTTTTTTTTTCTCTATATGGTCAGAGTTAGGGTTAGGGTCAGGGTCAGGGTTTGGGTTAGGGTTAGGGTCAGAGTTTGGGTAAGGATCAGGGTCAGGGTTTGGGTTAGGGTCAGGGTCAGGGTTTGGGGTTAGGGTTAGGGTTAGGGTTTGGGTTAGGGTTAGGGTTAGGGTTAGGGTTAGGGTCAGGGTTTGGGTTAGTGTTAGGGTTTGGGTTTGGGTTAGGGTTAGGGTCAGGGTTAGGGTCAGGGTTAGTGTTTAGGGTTAGGGTTAGGGAAGGGACTTTGACGAGATTCGTGCACCTTTTGACTTCTGCGCATGTGTGCACCTTTTCACTTCTGCGCATGCCTGAGGGTTTTGGTTTGGGTTTGGATTATAGTAAGGGTTTTCTATAATAGTATACCTCATTTGCATATTGTGAAGTAGGGAGATAATCCTATTTGGAATATAAGCAAATTTTGTTTTAGCGTAGCTCTTTTGTTAGTGGTCCGATTTATGAACTGTTAAGCGTTTTAGAAAGATAATTTAATTGCGCACATTTTGGTGCCTTAATATTGAAGATGTATTTGGGAATTCAAATGTAATAGGCCCTGACTTATGTGTTAGTACAACAGTCCAATGTGCTCCACCTAATTAATTAAAAAAAGATAGCCTTCCATGAAGGAGCTTAAGTGTGAAGTTGCAATATTTGTTGTATTCATCAATATCTGGGGCCAGTATCAATTTGTTCTACCATTTTGTTTTCATTGTCACGGTTGGCCAATACATGTCACGTGACATTTAAATTTATAACATAAGCAGCACCGCTTTCTTAATATGGCGAATAGCTGTAACCTGCAATTGTTTTTTGAAAAGACATGAAAAACGAGGAGAGACCAAAGTGTAACTAAAAAAAAAAACTGTGCATAGGCCGATATAATTCTTAGTGAAGGATCGACTGCGCATGCGCAAGAAAAAAATTATAACGAAGAATTATAAAATTTAAGGATAAACTTAAAACTTATAAGTTGGAAAAGAAAAGGATATAAAACATGGAAACATACAGTATGGAACCTTCAGTATGCAGGAATTTTAAGTGATCGTCATTTGTCGCGGTGAAAACTTATCAGTATTTGTTGATTATTTTGCGAGTGTCGATAAAGCATTATAATTAAAATTAGACTTTTGAAATTCGAAACTTGACTGCGCATGCGCGGAAATAATTCTTAATCAAGAAAAAACCAAATTTAGATCCGCAAAAAATATTCTGCTAAAACAGTCGACCGGTCAAAATCTCCATGATCTCCTTATGTTGCGGGTGAATAGGAGTAGAGGTCTTTTAATTTTTAAAGATTTATTTTATAATTACTTCCCTGTATTTGGAACTGGTTGGCTAACTGACAGCTACATACATGAGTTTAAGTGTCAAGCTGCTATATTTGTCGTATTCATCAATATCTTGGGCCAATATTTACCCTTTTTCTTGAATATTCTCTACTGGCATAATAATTTTATTCTTTATGTACCTCGCGATGAAAAGTTTTCAAAATTAAGCGCTTCGTAAGTCTACAGTTACACTAAAACTTTTGTCGACAAGAATAAAAGAGCCAATATTTCTTCTCTTGAATGATATTCTGGTACTGACCTTATAATTGAGTACTTTTAAATACATCCTGATGGGTTGTTTGACATTAAATGGGAATGAAAACAAGTTTAAATAACAAAATTTGTTGTCGGTATCAACAAAAGGTGCCAACATCTTCCTTTCTTCCTGATTTTTCTTGTCCAGCATCATTATTTGAATCTAAGAATGAAAAGTTTGACACAAATTGAGAGATTTATAAGTGTACGGTTACTGATTTTTATGTCGCGAAACAATTAAAAGCGACACTATTTCATCTTTGTTATAATATTCTTGTACTGGCCTGGTAATAGAGGACATTTGATACATTCAAATTTATTGTCAGACATAAAAGTGAAAGAATAAAGGTTTTGAAGTGCTATATTTGTTGCATTCAGCAATATAGGGTGCCAATATTGACCATTTTTCTTGGTTATTACCGGCATTAACATTTTATCCTTTCGGTACCTGAGGATTGATAGTTTTACACAGGTTTGGAGTTTACGGTTACTAAAACTTTTGTCGACAACTATAAGAATGCATAATTTGACAACAATTGAGAGATTTATAAGTGTACGGTTACTGATATTTATGTCGATACCCATTAAAAGTGACAATATTTCATATGTTTTATAATATTTATGAGTTTAGATGGATTCTCAGACACAAAAGTGAAGAAATGAATGTTTCAGGGTGCTGTATTTGTTGTCTGCATCTATAAATGGTGCCAATATCTATCCTTTTTATGATACTTCTGTGCCAGCATGAACATTTTATTCTGATGATGGATAATTTGACACTGTATAAGTCTGACGGTTACTTATATTTGTGTCGATAACAATAAAAAGCGACAATATTTCTTTCTTTTATTGATATTCTTGTACCGGCTTGGTAATTGAGTACTTTTGTACCTAAAGATTGATTGTTAGACATTAGAGTGAAGGATTTTAAGTTTCAAATTGCTATATGTGTTGTACTCATCAATATAGGGTGCCAACATTGACCTTTTCTTGGTTATTCCATACCGGCATCATATTTTATTCTTTTTGGTTCATAGTTTTCAGTCTACGGAGACTAAAACTTTGTCGACACATATAAAAGTGCCAATATTTCTTCTTTTATATGATATTTAGGTACTGGTCTGATAAATGAGTACTGTTATGCCTCATGCTGGAGTGTTGGAGTTAAATTATATTTATTATTTTTTTTTTTTTTTTTTTTTTTAAGGGTTAGGGTTAGGGTTGTTAAATACTTTGGTGTACTGCTGTCAAATGTCAGCATTTAATTAATCTAGGTGAAAAAAACTAGAATTTTCAGTTTGGACAACATTCAGATAGCCATCTTTAAATTTGTTAATTACTTTTTATATTAACTGGGATTTTAATAAAACTATACAGCTATCTTAGTTATATATTGGTCTTACTAAATCCCAGGTTGTTATGTAGTTTGGTGTATTACAGTCAAATGCAACATTTAATTAATTTAGGTGAAAAAGGTAGAATTTTCAGTTTCGACAACATTCAGATAGCCATCTTTAAATTTCTTTATTCCTTTTCATATTAACTGGGATTTTAATAAAACTATACAGCTATCTTAGTTATATATTGATCTTACTAAATCCCAGGTTGTTATGTAGTTTGGTGTATTACAGTCAAATGCAACATTTAGTTAATTTAGGTGAAAAAGGTAGAATTTTCAGTTCCGACAACATTCAGATAGCCATCTTTAAATTTGTTTATTTCTTTTCATATTAACTGGGATTTTAATAAAACTATACAGCTATCTTAGTTATATATTGATCTTACTAAATCCCAGGTTGTTATGTAGTTTGGTGTATTACAGTCAAATGCAACATTTAGTTAATTTAGGTGAAAAAGGTAGAATTTTCAGTTTCGACAACATTCAGATAGCCATCTTTGAATTTGTTTATTACTTTTCATATTAACTGGGATTTTAATAAAACTATACAGCTATCTTAGTTATATATTGATCTTACTAAATCCCAGGTTGTTATGTAGTTTGGTGTATTACAGTCAAATGCAACATTTAATTAATTTAGGTGAAAAAGGTAGAATTTTCAGTTTCGACAACATTCAGATAGCCATCTTTAAATTTGTTTATTCCTTTTCATATTAACTGGGATTTTAATAAAACTATACAGCTATCTTAGTTATATATTGATCTTACTAAATCCCAGGTTGTTATGTAGTTTGGTGTATTACAGTCAAATGCAACATTTAATTAATTTAGGTGAAAAAGGTAGAATTTTCAGTTTCGACAACATTCAGATAGCCATCTTTAAATTTGTTTCTAACTTTTCAAATTAATTGGGATTTTCATAGAACTATACAGCCATTTCAGTTATATATTGATCTTACTTAATACAATGTTATGTAGTTTGGTGTATTGCTATCAAATGTAAGGATTCAATTCATCTTAGTAAAAAATCTAGAATTTTCAGATCGGACTGAATGTAGATAGTCATCTTTAATTTTTTCATAGCCTTTTCAAATCAACTTGGACTTTCATAAAACTGTACAGATATCTTACTTATATATTGATCTTACTGAATCTCAGGTTATTTTGTAGTTTGGTGAATTGCGGTCAAGTTCAAGCATTTAATTAATCTAGGTTAATAAAGAACTAGAATTTTAATTCGCACTGAATGCAGATAGTCATCTTTAAATATTTTTATAACTTTTTCAAATCAACTTGGATTTTCATTAAACTTTACAGCTATCTTAGTTATATATTGATCTTACTAAATCCCAGGTTGTTATGTAGTTTGGTGTATTACAGTCAAATGCAACATTTAATTAATTTAGGTGAAAAGGGTAGAATTTTCACTTTCGACAACATTCAGATAGGCATCTTTAAATTTGTTTATTACTTTTCAAAATAACTGGGTTTTCATAAAACTATACAGCAAGATCATTTATATATTGATCTTACCGAATCCCAGGTTGTTATCTAGTTTTGTGCATTGCTGTCAAAGGTCAGTATTGGGGCATTCAAAAGTTATAGGTCGTTGAAGAAAACCAGTACTGACTTATGTGTCACAAATTGCTGTTACAACAATCCAATGTGCTCCACCTAAAAATTAAGAAATGATAGCCTTCCGTGAAGGAGTTTAAGTGTCAAGTGGCTATATTTGTTGTATTTATCAATATCTGGGTCCAATATTTACCCTTTTTCTTGAATATTCTCTACAGGCATAATCATTTTATTCTTTATGTACCTCAGGATGAAAAGTTTTTAAAATTTAAGCGCTTCGGTTATACTAAAACTTTTGTCGACATAAATAAAAGTGCCAATATTTCTTCTTTTGAATGCTATTTTAGTACTGGTCTTATAACTGAGTACTTTTAAATACATCCCGATGGGTTGTTTGACATTAAAGGGAATGAAAACAAGTTTTAAATAATAAAATTTATTGGTATCACTGAAGTGTACGGCCGCACTTTCCGACCTCACTGAAGAAACGTTTGTGTTATAATTTTTTTAATGGTCAGGGTTTGGGTTAGGGTCAAGGTTAGTGTTAGAGTTAGAGTTAGGGTCAGGATAGTAACTTTGACGAGGGTAGTGGACTTTGACAAGGGTTAGTGAGGTGCCCTTTTCACTTCTGCGCATGTCTGCCCTTTCTTGTGACTGTGTATGCGTCAGAAATTCCCAAAATATTTCTAAGTACAGAGTATGAAAAGTGCCTTTGACTTCAATCTTGAAACAGGTGTAGAATGGATTTGAATAGAGATATTTTCTTAAAGTTAACTGTTCCGAAAAGATGAAAAGGCGATCTAGAGGATGAAAACTTATTGGTATCACTGAAGTGTACGGCCGCACTTTCCGACCTCACTAAAAACGTTTGTGTTATAATTTTTTTTTTATGGTCAGGGTTTGGGTTAAGGTCAAGGTTAGTGTAAGGGTTAGGGTCAGGGTAGTAACTTTGACGAGGGTAGTGGAATTTGACGAGGGTTAGTGAGGTGCCCTTTTTCACTTCTGCGCATGTCTGCCCTTTCTTGTAACTGTGTATGCGTCAGAAATTTCCAAAAATATTTCTAAGTATAGTATGAAAAGTGCCTTTGATCTCAATCTTCAAACAGGTGTAGAATGGATTTGAATAGATATATTTTCTTAAAATTAACTGTTCCGAAAAGATGAAAAGGCGATCTAGAAGATGGAAACTTATTGGTATCACTGAAGTGTACGGCCGCACTTTCCGACCTCACTGAAGAAACGTTTGTGTTATAACTTTTTTTTTCTCTATATGGTCAGAGTTAGGGTTAGGGTCAGGGTTAGGGTTAGGGTTAGGGTTAGGGTTAGGGTTAGGGTTAGGGTTAGGGTTAGGGTTAGGGTTAGGGTTAGGGTTAGGGTTAGGGTTAGGGTTAGGGTTAGGGTTAGGGTTAGGGTTAGGGTTAGGGTTAGGGTTAGGGTTAGGGTTAGGGTTAGGGTTAGGGTTAGGGTTAGGGTTAGGGTTAGGGTAGGGTTAGGTTAAGTTAGGGTTAGGGTTAGGGTTAGGGTTAGGGTTAGGGTTAGGGTTAGGGTTAGGGTTAGGGTTAGGGTTAGGTTAGGTTAGGTTAGGTTAGGTTAGGGTTAGGGTTAGGGTTAGGGTTAGGGTTAGGGTTAGGGTTAGGGTTAGGGTTAGGGTTAGGGTTAGGGTTAGGGTTAGGGTTAGGGTTAGGGTTAGGGTTAGGGTTAGGGGGTTTTTACTAGACTGCAACTGAGTTGCACTAAGGGAGATAATTTGTTTTTAGTACAGAATTCGCTGATATGAAATGAATCCAGAAAATAAAATTCAATTGACTTTGTTGTATTTGCGGATGTGCCCAAATTTTAGTTGAATAATGGCGACATTGTTTGTAAGCTGCATGACGTCATAGGACGTAACGAAAATATTAGAAATTACATGCATTCATACGTACATACATATATACATACATACGTACATGGATACATACATACATACATACATACATACAAACATACATACATACATACACATACATACATGCGCAGAGCGACCAACGCATATACAGAGGAGGTGATAATGCGCATTCATGTTATTTGCATAATATATGGTATAAATATATGTAAAAAAAAGCAGAGCTACATTCTTAAATGGTTTATAAGATGTATGTGCACTATACATTTATGAGGTCTGGAGGACATATGATGGGGTGGTGGTACGTACAAGGCAAGCGGTGCATACACAGATGCAGTAATGAAGAAATGGGATGTACAGAGCCACCATTTTTAAAGCGTTAATGATCTCTTTTCATACGGTATATTCTTTAGGTCTGGAGGACATTGTGTAGTGATGGAGTTACACAGAGTCACTGCTTATGCGCATTCATATCATTTGGTTAATATGAGGTGTATATATGCTTTAAACGATCTGAGTCAGGTATGAACATTGGATCGAAATTTTTACTTTTTTTATTGATGTGTTCATGTGTCTGTGAAAACCAGAGTGAAACCAGATTTGTTAGCTGCATGACATTGAACGACGAAAAATATAAATTATAACTTGGCATTTTTATATCAGACCTCTTATCAGCCTTAGGTCATATTATCAGCCTGAGAGCTGGATGGACTGATAGGGGGTCTGATATGAGAAATGACATGTTGTTCTTTTTATCATATACGTTAAATGCTTTTGTTGAAATATATGTTTTGCATTTTTAATAATATACTTTCCTGATACCTAATATTTTCTTTTGTTCAACTTTGTTATGTTTTACACACAAAACGTACCATGGAGGTATATTTACCGGAATTTGCCGAATGACGTCAAATTTTCATGCGATACGTTACAGCAACGCATGCGATTATAAGCGGAAGCAGTTGATTTAAAACGGAAGCAGTTTATATAAACAGTTGGCAATTGATAACAAAAGTCATATCACAAGGGTAAGGCAATTCTTTAAATTTAATGAATAAATATATGAACAAATTAGTCTTATCATGGGGTACACTTATACCATTATTTTCTATAAGTATATGATAAACATACATACATGCATATAAAATGCACACATACAAATAAATGCATACACATAAACATAAAACATACAAACAAACATACAAACATACAAACAAATATACATACATGCACACAGTCAGGAATTCATCAAAACCCTGTGAGACGCAAAATATAGTGTGATCTTATGATGCCATCAAAAGGAAAGATTGGATATTGTCATCTCGATCTTACTTATGATCATTGCCTAATGTTTTTATTGTATAGAATGCTAGTAGTTATATTATGCGTAAATATGAGCCAATCATCCCTTTCAAAATAGTGATCTCTAATCCTTCATACCACACACGGGCTTGCGGACTGAATATCGGTGTTAACGTTGCGATGGCTACAATGTGAAAATTTGTAAAGCAGGAAAGGTCGTAGGAGATCATATCACCAATATTTGCAGGGATATTGACTTCCGGTTATTGAGTTGCACTCCTCGAAAAAAGTTGATTTCTTTCGTCCAAAAAAATCTTCCTACAAATTTAGACCCAAAAAAAACACGTGTTGTTAACATTGCAACTAGTGCTCATCTTAAAGGTATATTTACTAAAGTAACACGTCTTCGCAAACGTGTATTTGTTTAGCTATGTTTTGCAACAGAAACAAGAAACCAACTCATTTTCATTTTATTCTTCTTTAGATAGACTGGTAGGGTAAGAATAAAAAAAATAGTTTGCCTTGTCATTGTACAACAAACTTTAACTAAGGTAACAGGCATGTAGCAGGGACCCTAAGCGTTGTATGAGCCATAATATACCCCTATATCATGTCCTGCTAGGGTTTTACGATGAAAAGATTCATGCTGATATGGTCAATATAAGCGGTTGGTGATCCGATAGAGGAGTAGGGGTCGAATTAAGTAGTTTGTTTCCTTATCATATCAGATTTCCTCATTGGTTTGCCTATGTGGTGATTGGCAAATATTATACCTGTAATGGGTAACTGGGCACAAGGTGATTGTCTTGCCTTTTGGATTTGATATTTGTATTTCCTTTCTTAGGAAAAGGCCGAGATGCTTCAGACTATACTATCAGTATTCAGCCGACACCTGTGCAATGATAGTGACACATCTTTTGGAACTATAACAGACTCCGTTAAGTCTGTAGTGAAAAATATCCAAGGTCAGTATGGTAAATACTAGCGGTTGGCTGCCCGATTAAGGGGAAGGGGGTGGAATATAGATTTGTTTTTGTCATACCATTGTACAACTAACAATAACTAATGACAAAGACAGGTAGCCGGGAAACTTGGGCTTGTAATGAGCTCTGATATACTTATATTACATGCCTAAGAGGTGCAATGGGTATATTATTCCCTGTATATGCTTACAGGATGATTTTCTGGACTTTGGGGTTACTTCATCGTGTTTTCCCGCCTTGTGATGGTAGTAAAACTTTGTAAAAAACTTTATATAGTTAGCCAAGGTCTGTGGGACTGTATTTGCACCTTGTTTTATTTAAAATAGGCTCGGCTTGATCTGTATGGTATAGATCTGGCGTCGGTTATGACAATATTTGCGGTTGTGTAGCAGACATCCGAACATGGGTCGAATTAATAGCTTGATTGTCTTATGCTCGTACAAGTATTTACAACTAAGGAAGTATGTAGGCAACATGAACCTTATCAGCGTTCGTATGAGCTATTATATACCCATATAAAATGGCCGACGTGGTATATATAGTGAAAAGATTCGGGGTCGGTATTGTCATTGTTTGCGGCTGGTTACTCGATTTAGTTCTTGGTGTAGAAATGAAATGATGTTTTGCTTTACGATTGTAAAACGTATGGTTACTAGGATTCAGGCAGGTGATTGGGACCGTTGGCGTTGTAAAGATACTTGATATACTAATATGTCATGTCCGCGGGATGCTCGAGGAATGATATAAACCCTTATTGGTTGTTGCTTATAGAATAATTTTCTTGGCTTTGGTATTGTTTCATCGTTATTTTCTGTCTTAACACGAGACGAAGGACTTCTGAAACTGATTTTACTAGCTAGAACGACCTTTGCCATGATATTTACACCTTGTTTGAACCTATAACAGAATAAACTTAGTCCATAGGGTTAAAAGGTCCTGGGTCAATATGTAAAATACAAGCGTTTTGCTCCTAGATATAAGGGTAGCAGTCGAAAAAAATAGTGTTTTGCCTTACGATCGTCCAAATAATGAATGTAGGAAGGTAACCTTAGCTTTATAATAAGCAATAGCATACATTTCTGGCATCCCTGCGTGATGCTCACAGAATATCAAACCCTTTTGAGTAATTTGCCATAGGGTGATTTTCTGGCTATTGAAGTTGGTTTATCGGTTTTTTTCTGGCTTATCACTGGTCGAAGTACTTTGGGAAGCCTTTAAATACTTAGTCATGGCCTTTGGAATTTCATTTGCAAGGGGTAATTTTAAGATAAGGTTACTGTTCAGGTTAAGATATTAAGTTATTGTTTAACCTTAACGTTGATTGATGGTTAGTTGGTTTGTTGACAATTCATATTTAAGGTACAGGTAAATTCAAGGTTAAAAAATTAAGTTCCGGTTAAGGTTAAGATTAGATTGAAGGTGATTTTTAACCTTAATGTTCATAGATTGTTAATTGGTAGTTGAAAATTCAGATAAAAGGTTGCGGTAGCCTTGAGGTTAATTCAATGATAGATAAGGTTAAGGTGTAGGTTAAGGTTAAGGTTAATGTAAAAGTGAAGATTGTAGTTGAAGTTAAAATTTAGTTTAAGGTTAAATTGAAGGTTTGTCCGAACCCCGCAGAAGGATAATTGGTAGTTGAAAATTCACGTAGCTCTTTCGTTAGTGGTCCGATTTATGAACTGTTAAGCGTTTTAGAAAGATAATTTAATTGCGCACATTTTGGTGCCTTAATATTGAAGATGTGTTTGGGAATTCAAATGTAATAGGCCCTGACTTATGTGTTAGTACAACAGTCCAATGTGCTCCACCTAATTAATTAAAAAAAGATAGCATAGCCTACCATGAAGGAGTTTAAGTGTGAAGTTGCAATATTTGTTGTATTCATCAATATCTGGGGCCAGTATCAATTTGTTCTACCATTTTTGTTTTGATTGTCACGGTTGGCCAATACATGTCACGTGACATTTAAATTTATAACATAAGCAGCACCGCTTTCTTAATATGGCGAATAGCTGTAACCTGCAACCTGCAACTGTTTTTTTAAAAGACATGAAAAACGAGGAGAGACCAAAGTGTAACTAAAAAAAAAACTGTGCATAGGCCGATATAATTCTTAGTGAAGGATCGACTGCGCATGCGCAAGAAAAAAAAATTATAACGAAGAATTATGAAATTTAAGGATAAACTTAAAAACTTATAAGTTGAAAAAAGAAAAGGATATAAAACATGGAAACATACAGTATGGAACCTTCAGTATCCAGGAATTTTTAAGTGATCGTAATTTGTCGCGGTGAAAACTTATCAGTATTTGTTGATTATTTTGCGAGTGTCGATAAAGCATTATAATTAAAATTAGACTTTTTGAAATTCGAAACTGGCATTTGCCTGAATATTCCCTTACCTTGAAGAATGACTGCGCATCCAGTCCATGACCTTAAATTTGACTGCGCATGCGCGGAAATAATTCTTAATCAAGAAAAAAAACAAAATTAGATCCGCAAAAAAAATATTCTGCTATTACAGTCGACCGGTCAAAATCTACATGATCTCCTTATGTTGTGGGCGAATAGGAGTACAGGTCTTTTGAATTTTTTAAAGATTTATTTTATAATTATATTGTATATATATGTATTTGGAACTGGTTGGCTAACTGACAGATACATACATGAGTTTAAGTGTCAAGCTGTTATATTTGTTGTATTAATCAATATCTTGGGCCAATATTTACCATTTTTTCTTGAATATTCTCTACCAGCATAATAATTTTATTTTTTATGTTACCTCGCGATGAAAAGTTTTTAAAAAATTAAGCGCTTCGTAAGTCTACGGTTACACTAAAACTTTTGTCGACAAGAATAAAAAGAGCCAATATTTCTTCTCTTGAATGATATTCTGGTACTGGCCTTATAATTGAGTACTTTTAAATACATCCTGATGGGTTGTTTGACATTAAATGGCAATGAAAACAAGTTTAAATAACAAAATTTGTTGTCGGTATCAACAAAAGGTGCCAACATCTTCCTTTCTTCCTGATTTTTCTTGTCCAGCATCATTATTTGAATCTAAGAATGAAAAGTTTGACACAAATTGAGAGATTTATAAGTGTACGGTTACTGATTTTATGTCGTGAAACAATTAAAAGCGACACTATTTCATCTTTGTTATAATATTCTTGTACTGGCCAGGTAATAGAGGACATTTGATACATTCAAATTTATTGTCAGACATAAAAGTGAAAGAATAAAGGTTTTGAAGTGCTATATTTGTTGCATTCAGCAATATAGGGTGCCAATATTGACCATTTTTCTTGGTTATTACTTACCGGCATTAACATTTTATCCTTTCGGTACCTGAGGATTGATAGTTTTACACAGGTTTGGAGTTTACGGTTACTAAAACTTTTGTCGACAACTATAAGAATGCATAATTTGACAACAATTGAGAGATTTATAAGTGTACGGTTACTGATATTTATGTCGATACCCATTAAAAGTGACAATATTTCATATGTTTTATAATATTTATGAGTTTAGATGGATTCTCAGACACAAAAGTGAAGAAATGAATGTTTCAGGGTGCTGTATTTGTTGTCTGCATCTATAAATGGTGCCAATATCTATCCTTTTTGATGATACTTCTGTGCCAGCATGAACATTTTATTCTTATGATGGATAATTTGACACTGTATAAGTCTATGGTTACTTATATTTGTGTCGATAACAATAAAAGGCGACAATATTTCTTTCTTTTTATTGATATTCTTGTACCGGCTTGATAATTGAGTACTTTTTGTCCCTCAAGATTGATTGTTAGACATTAGAGTGAAGGATTTTAAGTTTCAAATTGCTATATGCGTTGTACTCATCAATATAGGGTGCCAACATTGACCTTTTTCTTGGTTATTCCATACCGGCATCATATTTTATTCTTTTTGGTTCATAGTTTTCAGTCTACGGAGACTAAAAACTTTGTCGACACATATAAAAAGTGCCAATATTTCTTCTTTTATATGATATTTAGGTACTGGTCTGATAAATGAGTACTGTTATGCCTCATGCTGGAGTGTTGGAGTTAAATTATATTTATTATTTTTTTTTTTTTTTTTTTTTTTAAGGGTTAGGGTTAGGGTTGTTAAATACTTTGGTGTACTGCTGTCAAATGTCAGCATTTAATTAATCTAGGTGAAAAAAAGCTAGAATTTTCAGTTTGGACAACATTCAGATAGCCATCTTTAAATTTGTTAATTACTTTTTATATTAACTAGGATTTTCATAAAACTATACTTGATTTTCATCAAACTTTACAGCTATCTCAGTTTAATATTGATCTTACTGAATCCCAGGCTGTTATGTACTTTGGTGTACTGCTGTCAAATGTCAGCATTTAATTAATCTAGGTGAAAAAACTAGAATTTTCAGTTTGGACAACATTCAGATAGCCATCTTTAAATTTGTTTATTACTTTTTCATATTAACTGGGATTTTAATAAAACTATACAGCTATCTTAGTTATATATTGGTCTTACTAAATCCCAGGTTGTTATGTAGTTTGGTGTATTACAGTCAAATGCAACATTTAATTAATTTAGGTGAAAAAGGTAGAATTTTCAGTTTCGACAACATTCAGATAGCCATCTTTAAATTTCTTTATTCCTTTTCATATTAACTGGGATTTTAATAAAACTATACAGCTATCTTAGTTATATATTGATCTTACTAAATCCCAGGTTGTTATGTAGTTTGGTGTATTACAGTCAAATGCAACATTTAGTTAATTTAGGTGAAAAAGGTAGAATTTTCAGTTTCGACAACATTCAGATAGCCATCTTTAAATTTGTTTATTACTTTTTCATATTAACTGGGATTTTAATAAAACTATACAGCTATCTTAGTTATATATTGATCTTACTAAATCCCAGGTTGTTATGTAGTTTGGTGTATTACAGTCAAATGCAACATTTAGTTAATTTAGGTGAAAAAGGTAGAATTTTCAGTTTCGACAACATTCAGATAGCCATCTTTAAATTTGTTTATTACTTTTCATATTAACTGGGATTTTAATAAAACTATACAGCTATCTTAGTTATATATTGATCTTACTAAATCCCAGGTTGTTATGTAGTTTGGTGTATTACAGTCAAATGCAACATTTAGTTAATTTAGGTGAAAAAGGTAGAATTTTCAGTTTCGACAACATTCAGATAGCCATCTTTAAACTTGTTTATTACTTTTCATATTAACTGGGATTTTAATAAAACTATACAGCTATCTTAGTTATATATTGATCTTACTAAATCCCAGGTTGTTATGTAGTTTGATGTATTACAGTCAAATGCAACATTTAATTAATTTAGGTGAAAAAGGTAGAATTTTCAGTTTCGACAACATTCAGATAGCCATCTTTAAATTTGTTTATTCCTTTTCATATTAACTGGGATTTTAATAGAACTATACAGCTATCTTAGTTATATATTGATCTTACTAAATCCCAGGTTGTTATGTAGTTTGGTGTATTACAGTCAAATGCAGCATTTAATTAATTTAGGTGAAAAAGGTAGAATTTTCAGTTTCGACAACATTCAGATAGCCATCTTTAAATTTGTTTCTAACTTTTTCAAATTAATTGGGATTTTCATAGAACTATACAGCCATTTCAGTTATATATTGATCTTACTTAATACAATGTTATGTAGTTTGGTGTATTGCTATGAAATGTAAGGATTCAATTCATCTTAGTAAAAAATCTAGAATTTTCAGATCGGACTGAATGTAGATAGTCATCTTTAATTTTTTCATAGCCTTTTCAAATCAACTTGGACTTTCATAAAACTGTACAGATATCTTACTTAAATATTGATCTTACTGAATCTCAGGTTATTTTGTAGTTTGGTGAATTGCGGTCAAGTTCAAGGATTTAATTAATCTAGGTTAATAAAGAACTAGAATTTTAATTCGCACTGAATGCAGATAGTCATCTTTAAATTTTTTTATAACTTTTTCAAATCAACTTGGATTTTCATTAAACTTTACAGCTATCTCAGTTAAATGTTGATCTTACTGAATCCCAGGCTGTTATGTACTTTGGTGTACTGCTGTCAAATGTCAACATTTAATTAATCTAGGTGAAAAACCTAGAATTTTCAGTTTGGACAACATTCAGATAGCCATCTTTAAATTTGTTTATTCCTTTTCATATTAACTGGGATTTTAATAAAACTATACAGCTATCTTAGTTATATATTGATCTTACTAAATCCCAGGTTGTTATGTAGTTTGGTGTATTACAGTCAAATGCAACATTTAATTAATTTAGGTGAAAAGGGTAGAATTTTCAGTTTCGACAACATTCAGATAGGCATCTTTAAATTTGTTTATTACTTTTCAAAATAACTGGGTTTTCATAAAACTATACAGCAAGATCATTTATATATTGATCTTACCGAATCCCAGGTTGTTATCTAGTTTTGTGCATTGCTGTCAAAGGTCAGTATTGGGGCATTCAAAAGTTATAGGTCGTTGAAGAAAACCAGTACTGACTTATGTGTCACAAATTGCTGTTACAACAATCCAATGTGCTCCACCTAAAAATTAAGAAATGATAGCCTTCCGTGAAGGAGTTTAAGTGTCAAGTTGCTATATTTGTTGTATTTATCAATATCTGGGTCCAATATTTACCCTTTTCTTGAATATTCTCTACAGGCATAATCATTTTATTCTTTATGTACCTCAGGATGAAAAGTTTTTAAAAATTTAAGCGCTTCGGTTATACTAAAACTTTTGTCGACATAAATAAAAAGTGCCAATATTTCTTCTTTTGAATGCTATTTTAGTACTGGTCTTATAACTGAGTACTTTTAAATACATCCCGATGGGTTGTTTGACATTAAAGGAATGAAAACAAGTTTTAAATAATAAAATTTATTGGTATCACTGAAGTGTACGGCCGCACTTTCCGACCTCACTGAAGAAACGTTTGTGTTATAATTTTTTTAATGGTCAGGGTTTGGGTTAGGGTCAAGGTTAGTGTTAGAGTTAGAGTTAGGGTCAGGATAGTAACTTTGACGAGGGTAGTGGACTTTGACAAGGGTTAGTGAGGTGCCCTTTTCACTTCTGCGCATGTCTGCCCTTTCTTGTGACTGTGTATGCGTCAGAAATTCCCAAAAATATTTCTAAGTACAGAGTATGAAAAGTGCCTTTGACTTCAATCTTGAAACAGGTGTAGAATGGATTTGAATAGAGATATTTTCTTAAAGTTAACTGTTCCGAAAAGATGAAAAGGCGATCTAGAGGATGAAAACTTATTGGTATCACTGAAGTGTACGGCCGCACTTTCCGACCTCACTAAAAACGTTTGTGTTATAATTTTTTTTTATGGTCAGGGTTTGGGTTAAGGTCAAGGTTAGTGTAAGGGTTAGGGTCAGGGTAGTAACTTTGACGAGGGTAGTGGACTTTGACGAGGGTTAGTGAGGTGCCCTTTTCACTTCTGCGCATGTCTGCCCTTTCTTGTGACTGTGTATGCGTCAGAAATTTCAAAAATATTTCTAAGTATAGTATGAAAAGTGCCTTTGATCTCAATCTTCAAACAGGTGTAGAATGGATTTGAATAGATATATTTTCTTAAAATTAACTGTTCCGAAAAGATGAAAAGGCGATCTAGAAGATGGAAACTTATTGGTATCACTGAAGTGTACGGCCGCACTTTCCGACCTCACTGAAGAAACGTTTGTGTTATAACTTTTTTATATGGTCAGAGTTAGGGTTAGGGTGGTCAGAGTTAGGGTTAGGGTCAGAGTTTGGGTTAGGGTCAGGTCAGGGTTAGGGTCAGGGTCAGGGTTAGGGGTTAGGGTTAGGGTCAGGGTTTAGGTTGGGTTAGGGTCAGGGTCTGGGTCAGGGTTAGGGTTAGGGTTAGGGTTTGGGTTATGGTTAGGGTTAGGGTCAGGGTTTGGGTTAGTGTTAGGGTTTGGGTTAGGAAGGGTTAGATTCGTGTTAGACTTCTAGGGTTAGGGTTAGGGTTAGGGTTAGGGTTAGGGTTAGGGTTAGGGTTAGGGTTAGGGTTAGGGTTAGGGTTAGGGTTAGGGTTTGGGTTAGTTGTTAGGGTTAGGGTTAGGGTTAGGGAAGGGACTTTGACGAGATTCGTGCACCTTTTGACTTCTGCGCATGTGTGCACCTTTTCACTTCTGCGCATGCCTGAGGGTTTTGGTTTGGGTTTGGATTATAGTAAGGGTTTTCTATAATAGTATACCTCATTTGCATATTGTGAAGTAGGGGAGATAATCCTATTTGGAATATAAGCAAATTTTTGTTTTAGCGTAGCTCTTTCGTTAGTGGTCCGATTTATGAACTGTTAAGCGTTTTAGAAAGATAATTTAATTGCGCACATTTTGGTGCCTTAATATTGAAGATGTATTTGGGAATTCAAATGTAATAGGCCCTGACTTATGTGTTAGTACAACAGTCCAATGTGCTCCACCTAATAAATTAAAAAAAGATAGCCTTCCATGAAGGAGCTTAAGTGTGAAGTTGCAATATTTGTTGTATTCATCAATATCTGGGGCCAGTATCAATTTGTTCTACCATTTTTGTTTTCATTGTCACGGTTGGCCAATACATGTCACGTGACATTTAAATTTATAACATAAGCAGCACCGCTTTCTTAATATGGCGAATAGCTGTAACCTGCAACCTTGTTTTTGAAAAGACATGAAAACGAGGAGAGACCAAAGTGTAACTAAAAAAAACTGTGCATAGGCCGATATAATGCTTAGTGAAGGATCGACTGCGCATGCGCAAGAAAAAAATTATAACGAAGAATTATGAAATTTAAGGATAAACTTAAAACTTATAAGTTGAAAAAGAAAAGGATATAAAACATGGAAACATACAGTATGGAACCTTCAGTATGCAGGAATTTTAAGTGATCGTCATTTGTCGCGGTGAAAACTTATCAGTATTTGTTGATTATTTTGCGAGTGTCGATAAAGCATTATAATTAAAATTAGACTTTTGAAATTCGAAACTGGCATTTGCCTGAATAAACTTGACTGCGCATCCAGTCCATGCATGCGCGGAAATAATTCTTAATCAAGAAAAAACCAAATTTAGATCCGCAAAAAAAAATATTCTGCTATTACAGTCGACCGGTCAAAATCTACATGATCTCCTTATGTTGTGGGTGAATAGGAGTACAGGTCTTTTGAATTTTTTAAAGATTTATTTTATAATTACTTCCCTGTATTTGGAACTGGTTGGCTAACTGACAGCTACATACATGAGTTTAAGTGTCAAGCTGCTATATTTGTCGTATTCATCAATATCTTGGGCCAATATTTACCATTTTTTCTTGAATATTCTCTACCAGCATAATAATTTTATTCTTTATGTACCTCGCGATGAAAAGTTTTTCAAAAATTAAGCGCTTCGTAAGTCTACGGTTACACTAAAACTTTTGTCGACAAGAATAAAAAGAGCCAATATTTCTTCTCTTGAATGATATTCTGGTACTGACCTTATAATTGAGTACTTTTAAATACATCCTGATGGGTTGTTTGACATTAAATGGGAATGAAAACAAGTTTAAATAACAAAATTTGTTGTCGGTATCAACAAAAGGTGCCAACATCTTCCTTTCTTCCTGATTTTTCTTGTCCAGCATCATTATTTGAATCTAAGAATGAAAAGTTTGACACAAATTGAGAGATTTATAAGTGTACGGTTACTGATTTTTATGTCGCGAAACAATTAAAAGCGACACTATTTCATCTTTGTTATAATATTCTTGTACTGGCCTGGTAATAGAGGACATTTGATACATTCAAATTTATTGTCAGACATAAAAGTGAAAGAATAAAGGTTTTGAAGTGCTATATTTGTTGCATTCAGCAATATAGGGTGCCAATATTGACCATTTTTCTTGGTTATTACTTACCGGCATTAACATTTTATCCTTTCGGTACCTGAGGATTGATAGTTTTACACAGGTTTGGAGTTTACGGTTACTAAAACTTTTGTCGACAACTATAAGAATGCATAATTTGACAACAATTGAGAGATTTATAAGTGTACGGTTACTGATATTTATGTCGATACCCATTAAAAGTGACAATATTTCATATGTTTTATAATATTTATGAGTTTAGATGGATTCTCAGACACAAAAGTGAAGAAATGAATGTTTCAGGGTGCTGTATTTGTTGTCTGCATCTATAAATGGTGCCAATATCTATCCTTTTTGATGATATGTGCCAGCATGAACATTTTATTCTGATGATGGATAATTTGACACTGTATAAGTCACGGTTACTTATATTTGTGTCGATAACAATAAAAGGCGACAATATTTCTTTCTTTTATTGATATTCTTGTACCGGCTTGATAATTGAGTACTTTTGTACCTCAAGATTGATTGTTAGACATTAGAGTGAAGGATTTTAAGTTTCAAATTGCTATATGTGTTGTACTCATCAATATAGGGTGCCAACATTGACCTTTTTCTTGGTTATTCCATACCGCATCATATTTTATTCTTTTTGGTTCATAGTTTTCAGTCTACGGAGACTAAAACTTTGTCGACACATATAAAAGTGCCAATATTTCTTCTTTTATATGATATTTAGGTACTGGTCTGATAAATGAGTACTGTTATGCCTCATGCTGGAGTGTTGGAGTTAAATTATATTTTTATTTTTTTTTTTTTTTTTTTTTAAGGGTTAGGGTTAGGGTTGTTAAATACTTTGGTGTACTGCTGTCAAATGTCAGCATTTAATTAATCTAGGTGAAAAAAGCTAGAATTTTCAGTTTGGACAACATTCAGATAGCCATCTTTAAATTTGTTAATTACTTTTTTATATTAACTAGGATTTTCATAAAACTATACTTGGATTTTCATCAAACTTTACAGCTATCTCAGTTTAATATTGATCTTACTGAATCCCAGGCTGTTATGTACTTTGGTGTACTGCTGTCAAATGTCAGCATTTAATTAATCTAGGTGAAAAAACTAGAATTTTCAGTTTGGACAACATTCAGATAGCCATCTTTAAATTTGTTTATTACTTTTTCATATTAACTGGGATTTTAATAAAACTATACAGCTATCTTAGTTATATATTGGTCTTACTAAATCCCAGGTTGTTATGTAGTTTGGTGTATTACAGTCAAATGCAACATTTAATTAATTTAGGTGAAAAAGGTAGAATTTTCAGTTTCGACAACATTCAGATAGCCATCTTTAAATTTCTTTATTACTTTTTCATATTAACTGGGATTTTAATAAAACTATACAGCTATCTTAGTTATATATTGATCTTACTAAATCCCAGGTTGTTATGTAGTTTGGTGTATTACAGTCAAATGCAACATTTAGTTAATTTAGGTGAAAAAGGTAGAATTTTCAGTTTCGACAACATTCAGATAGCCATCTTTAAATTTGTTTATTTCTTTTCATATTAACTGGGATTTTAATAAAACTATACAGCTATCTTAGTTATATATTGATCTTACTAAATCCCAGGTTGTTATGTAGTTTGGTGTATTACAGTCAAATGCAACATTTAGTTAATTTAGGTGAAAAAAGGTAGAATTTTCAGTTTCGACAACATTCAGATAGCCATCTTTAAATTTGTTTATTACTTTTTCATATTAACTGGGATTTTAATAAAACTATACAGCTATCTTAGTTATATATTGATCTTACTAAATCCCAGGTTGTTATGTAGTTTGGTGTATTACAGTCAAATGCAACATTTAATTAATTTAGGTGAAAAAAGGTAGAATTTTCAGTTTCGACAACATTCAGATAGCCATCTTTAAATTTGTTTCTAACTTTTTCAAATTAATTGGGATTTTCATAGAACTATACAGCCATTTCAGTTATATATTGATCTTACTTAATACAATGTTATGTAGTTTGGTGTATTACAGTCAAATGTAACATTCAATTCATCTTAGTAAAAAATCTAGAATTTTCAGATCGGACTGAATGTAGATAGTCATCTTTAATTTTTTTCATAGCCTTTTCAAATCAACTTGGACTTTCATAAAACTGTACAGATATCTTACTTATATATTGATCTTACTGAATCTCAGGTTATTTTGTAGTTTGGTGAATTGCGGTCAAGTTCAAGGATTTAATTAATCTAGGTTAATAAAGAACTAGAATTTTTAATTCGCACTGAATGCAGATAGTCATCTTTAAATTTTTTTATAACTTTTTCAAATCAACTTGGATTTTCATTAAACTTTACAGCTATCTCAGTTAAATGTTGATCTTACTGAATCCCAGGCTGTTATGTACTTTGGTGTACTGCTGTCAAATGTCAACATTTAATTAATCTAGGTGAAAAAACCTAGAATTTTCAGTTTGGACAACATTCAGATAGCCATCTTTAAATTTGTTTATTACTTTTTCATATTAACTGGGATTTTAATAAAACTATACAGCTATCTTAGTTATATATTGATCTTACTAAATCCCAGGTTGTTATGTAGTTTGGTGTATTACAGTCAAATGCAACATTTAATTAATTTAGGTGAAAAAGGGTAGAATTTTCACTTTCGACAACATTCAGATAGGCATCTTTAAATTTGTTTATTACTTTTTCAAAATAACTGGGTTTTTCATAAAACTATACAGCAAGATCATTTATATATTGATCTTACCGAATCCCAGGTTGTTATCTAGTTTTGTGCATTGCTGTGAAAGGTCAGTATTGGGGCATTCAAAAGTTATAGGTCGTTGAAGAAAACCAGTACTGACTTATGTGTCACAAATTGCTGTTACAACAATCCAATGTGCTCCACCTAAAAAATTAAGAAATGATAGCCTTCCGTGAAGGAGTTTAAGTGTCAAGTTGCTATATTTGTTGTATTTATCAATATCTGGGTCCAATATTTACCCTTTTTCTTGAATATTCTCTACAGGCATAATCATTTTATTCTTTATGTACCTCAGGATGAAAAGTTTTTAAAATTTAAGCGCTTCGGTTATACTAAAACTTTTGTCGACATAAATAAAAAGTGCCAATATTTCTTCTTTTGAATGCTATTTTAGTACTGGTCTTATAACTGAGTACTTTTAAATACATCCCGATGGGTTGTTTGACATTAAAGGGAATGAAAACAAGTTTTAAATAATAAAATTTATTGGTATCACTGAAGTGTACGGCCGCACTTTCCGACCTCACTGAAGAAACGTTTGTGTTATAATTTTTTTTTAATGGTCAGGGTTTGGGTTAGGGTCAAGGTTAGTGTTAGAGTTAGAGTTAGGGTCAGGATAGTAACTTTGACGAGGGTAGTGGACTTTGACAAGGGTTAGTGAGGTGCCCTTTTCACTTCTGCGCATGTCTGCCCTTTCTTGTGACTGTGTATGCGTCAGAAATTCCCAAAATATTTCTAAGTACAGAGTATGAAAAGTGCCTTTGACTTCAATCTTGAAACAGGTGTAGAATGGATTTGAATAGAGATATTTTCTTAAAGTTAACTGTTCCGAAAAGATGAAAAGGCGATCTAGAGGATGAAAACTTATTGGTATCACTGAAGTGTACGGCCGCACTTTCCGACCTCACTAAAAAACGTTTGTGTTATAATTTTTTTTTTTATGGTCAGGGTTTGGGTTAAGGTCAAGGTTAGTGTAAGGGTTAGGGTCAGGGTAGTAACTTTGACGAGGGTAGTGGACTTTGACGAGGGTTAGTGAGGTGCCCTTTTCATTTCTGCGCATGTCTGCCCTTTCTTGTAACTGTGTATGCGTCAGAAATTTCCAAAAATATTTCTAAGTATAGTATGAAAAGTGCCTTTGATCTCAATCTTCAAACAGGTGTAGAATGGATTTGAATAGATATATTTTCTTAAAATTAACTGTTCCGAAAAGATGAAAAGGCGATCTAGAAGATGGAAACTTATTGGTATCACTGAAGTGTACGGCCGCACTTTCCGACCTCACTGAAGAAACGTTTGTGTTATAACTTTTTTTTTCTCTATATGGTCAGAGTTAGGGTTAGGGTCAGGGTCAGGGTTTGGGTTGAGTTAGGGTCAGAGTTTGGGTTAGGGTCAGGGTCAGGGTTTGGGTTAGGGTCAGGGTCAGGGTTTGGGTTAGGGTTAGGGTTAGGGTTAGGGTTAGGGTTAGGGTTAGGGTTAGGGTTAGGGTTAGGGTTAGGGTTAGGGTTAGGGTTAGGGTTAGAGGGTTTTTACTAGACTGCAACTGAGTTGCACTAAGGGAGATAATTTGTTTTAGTACAGAATTCAGTGATATGAAATGAATCCAGAAAAGAAAATTCAATTGACTTTGTTGTATTTGCGCGTGTGACTACATTTTAGTGGAATAATGGCGACATGATTTGTAAGCTGCATGACGTCATAGGACGTAACGAAAATATTAGAAATTACATACATACAAAAGTACATACATATATACATACATACGTAGATGGATACATACATACATACATACATACATACATACATACATACATACATACAAACACATACATACATGCAGAGCGACCAACGCATATACAGAGGAGATGATAATGCGCATTCATGTTATTTGCATAATATATGGTATAAATATGTGCACTATACATTTATGAGGTCTGGAGGACATATGATGGGTGGTGGTACGTGCAAGGCAAGCGGTTCATACACAGATGCAATAATGAAGAAATGGGATGTACAGAGCCACCATTTTTAAAGCGTTAATGATCTCTTTTCATACTTATATTCTTTAGGTCTGGAGGACATTGTGTAGTGATGGAGTTACACAGAGTCACTGCTTATGCGCATTCATATCATTTGGTTAATATGAGGTGTATATATGCTTTAAACGATCTGAGTCAGGTATGAACATTGGATCGAAATTTTTACTTTTTTTATTGATGTGTTCATGTGTCTGTGAAAACCAGAGTAAAACCAGATTTGTTAGCTGCATGACATTGAACGACGTAAAATAGTTTTTGGAACCTACACACATACTAACATATATGCATATAAATATAAATTATAACTTGGCATTTTTCATATCAGACCTCTTATCAGCCTTAGGTCATGATATCAGCCTGAGAGCCGGATGGACTGATAAGGGGTCTGATATGAAAAATGACATGTTGTTCTTTTTATCATATACGTCAACAGAAGACATACAGACAAAGACTATTCTTTAAATGCTTTTGTTGTAATATATGTTTTGCATTTTTTAATAATATACTTTCCTGATACCTAATATTTTCTTTTTGTTCAACTTTGTTATGTTTTACACACAAAAACGTACCATGGAGGTATATTTACCGGAATTTGCCGAATGACGTCAAATTTTTATGCGATACGTTACAGCAACGCATGCGATTATAAGCGGAAGCAGTTGATTTAAAACGGAAGCAGTTTATATAAACAGTAGGCAGTTGATAACAAAAGTCATATCACACGGGTAAGGCAATTATTTAAATTTAATGAATAAATATATGAACAAATTAGTCTGATCATGGGGTACACTTATACCATTATTTTCTATAAGTATATGATAAACATACATACATGCATATAAAATGCACTCATACAAATAAATGCATACACATAAACATAAAAACATACAAACAAACATACAAACATATATACATACATGCACACAGTCAGGAATTCTTCAAAACCCTGTGAGACGCAAAATATAGTGTGATCTTATGATGCCATCAAAAGGAAAGATTGGATATTGTCATCTCGATCTTACTTATGATCATTGCCTAATGTTTTATTGTATAGAATGCTAGTAGTTATATTATGCGTAAATATGAGCCAATCATCCCTTTCAAAATAGTGATCTCTAATCCTTCATACCACACACGGGCTTGCGGACTGAATATCGGTGTTAACGTTGCGATGGCTGCAATGTGAAAATTTGTAAAGCAGGAAAGGTCGTAGGAGATCATATCACCAATATTTGCAGGGATATTGACTTCCGGTTATTGAGTTTCACTCCTCGAAAAAAGTTGATTTCTTTCGTCCAAAAAATCTTCCTACACATTTAGACCCAAAAAACACGTGTTGTTAACATTGCAACTAGTGCTTATCTTAAAGGTATATTTACTAAAGTAACACGTCTCGCAAACGTGTATTTGTTTAGCTATGTTTTGCAACAGAAACAAGAAACCAACTCATTTTCATTTTATTCTTCTTTAGATAGACTGGTAGGGTAAGAATACAAAAAATAGTTTGCCTTGTCATTGTACAACAAACTATAACTAAGGTAACAGGCATGTAGCAGGGACCCTAAGCGTTGTATGAGCCATAATATACCCCTATATCATGTCCTGCTAGGTTTTTACGATGAAAAGATTCATGCTGATATGGTCAATATAAGCGGTTGGTGATCAGATAGAGGAGTAGGGGTCGAATTAAGTAGTTTGTTTCCTTATCATATCAGATTTCCTCATTGGTTTGCCTATGTGGTGATTGGTAAATATTATACCTGTAATGGGTAACTGGCCACAAGGTGATTGTCTTGCCTTTTGATTTGATATTTGTATTTCCTTTTAGGAAAAGGCCGAGATGTTTCAGACTATACTATCAGTATTCAGCCGACACCTGTGCAATGATAGTGACACATCTTTTGGAACTATAACAGACTCCGTTAAGTCTGTAGTGAAAATATCCAAGGTCAGTATGGTAAATACTAGCGGTTGGCTGCCCGATTAAGGGGAAGGGGGTGGAATATAGATTTGTTTTTTTGTCATACCATTGTACAACTAACAATAACTAATGACAAAGACAGGTAGCCGGGAAACTTGGGCTTGTAATGAACTCTGATATACTTATATTACATGCCTAAGAGGTGCAATGGGTATATTATTCCCTGTATATGCTTTCAGGATGATTTTCTGGACTTTGGGGTTACTTCATCGTGTTTTCCCGCCTTGTGATGGTAGTTGAAACTTTTGTAAAAAAACTTTATATAGTTAGCCAAGGTCTGTGGGACTGTATTTGCACCTTGTTTTATTTAAAATAGGCTCGGCTTGATCTGTATGGTATAGATCCGGCGTCGGTTATGACAATATTTGCGGTTGTCTAGCAGACATCCGAACATGGGTCGAATTAATAGCTTTATTGTCTTATGCTCGTACAAGTATTGACAACTAAGGAAGTATGTAGGCAACATGAACCTTATCAGCGTTCGTATGAGCTATTATATACCCATATAAAATGGCCGACGTGGTATATATAGTGAAAAGATTCGGGGTCGGCATTGTCATTGTTTGCGGCTGGTTACTCGATTTAGTTCTTGGTGTAGAAATGAAATGATGTTTTGCTTTACGATTGTAAAACTTATGGTTACTAGGATTCAGGCAGGTAATTGGGACCGTTGGCGTTGTAAAGATACTTGATATACTAATATGTCATGTCCGCGGGATGCTCGAGGAATGATATAAACCCTTATTGGTTGTTGCTTATAGAATAATTTTCTTGGCTTTGGTATTGTTTCATCGTTATTTTCTGTCTTAACACGAGACGAAGGACTTCTGAAACTGATTTTACTAGCTAGAACGACCTTTGCCATGATATTTACACCTTGTTTGAACCTATAACAGAATAAACTTAGTCCATAGGGTTAAAAGGTCCTGGGTCAATATGTAAAATACTAGCGTTTTGCTCCTAGATATAAGGGTAGCAGTCGAAAAAAATAGTGTTTTGCCTTACGATCGTCCAAATAATGAATGTAGGAAGGTAACCGGGTACCTTAGCTTTATAATAAGCAATAGCATACATTTTTGGCATCCCTGCGTGATGCTCACAGAATATCAAACCCTTTTGAGTAATTTGCCATAGGGTGATTTTCTGGCTATTGAAGTTGGTTTATCGGTTTTTTCTGGCTTATCACTGGTCGAAGTACTTTGGGAAGCCTTTGAATACTTAGTCATGGCCTTTGGAATTTCATTTGCAAGGGGTAATTTTAAGATAAGGTTACTGTTCAGGCTAAGATATTAAGTTATTGTTTAACCTTAACGTTGATTGATGGTTAGTTGGTTTGTTGACAATTCATATTTAAGGTACAGGTAAATTCAAGGTTAAAAAATTAAGTTCCGGTTAAGGTTAAGATTAGATTGAAGGTGATTTTTAAACTTAATGTTCATAGATGGTTAATTGGTAGTTGAAAATTCAGATAAAAAGTTGCGGTAGCCTTGAGGTTAATTCAATGATAGATAAGGTTAAGGTTAAGGTTAAGGTTAAGGTTAA
>JAASAO010000198.1:0-41190 GCA_017311375.1 Mytilus coruscus
GTCATTAATTTATTTGATTTTCTGACACTGAAAAGCACAATAAAACTAAATTGATTATGTAAGGGACATAATTTATAGCTCTTCATATTTTTAATAAGCTTTGGATTTTCAAATATTTTGGCCTCGAGCATCACTGAAGAGACATTGATTGTCGAAATGCGCATCTGGTGCAGAAAAATTGGTACCGTTTATTTTATTAACTTGATGCATACATGAAAAATAGATAAACAGTCAACTTAGAGATATATTCTAGTACATGTATTGTCAAAAAGATCTTTGAATAATAGTTAACTGCCATCTGAAGAGTCTTGTTATATTGCCTTCATAATCTGGAAATGCTTAAAGGAATGTAAGGCATGCTGTAAAATGTGGAATGAACTTTACTAACATTTTTCATGATTTGGTGCTTAAACTGTTTCTTTCAGTCAGATAAACTATAAATAGAGTTGGCAATTCAACAATTCCTCCTGAATCACCATGGTTTACTTCTGTGTTGATTTGAAACAACATATATTTGGGTTTTGTTCACTCCTTAAGTAAAATGTTCAGATGAAAAAAAAAAGTGAAAATCTGCCAGCTGGGGTAGGGGTATACTTTTTAATTCTTTTGGTAAGAAATACGTGCAGACTAGTATTCTTTATTGTAATTTGTTTCCTAGTCAGCAGTCTATGCATCATAGATGTCATGACTGATTTCAAGTTTGTAAGGTCTTGGTTAAGGTAGCACGGTAGTATTTGCATTCCAGAACTTAGGTTGCTCTTTTGTGTACCCTACTTAAGTTAATGTATCTGAACAGTGCGATTGAACAAAAAATACAGTATCAACTGAAGATACTTTTCCAAACTGAGGGATGAATCAGGTGTAGAAAAATATGAAATAATTTTACATACAGGTGAAAATGAATTTTTGAGAATTTTTTTAAATTTTGTATTCACTGCATGATAAAAGACCTAAAAGCACTAGTGGCCTTAGGTTTTTAAAGATATCAAAAAAAGTAAACGGTCATGATACATATTCAAATTCATTTCTGAATAGTATAAGGAAAGTACTTCAGTTAACTGTTTATGTAGAACTTTTGGAAGTGTTAGAAAGTGGTGAAAATTCTAAAAAGGCTATCATTATCCCTTATGGGCCAGGAAATACTACCGTGCCTCCAATAGCAAGAACTGTTTGAAAATAACAATTTGACGACAAGATGTCCGTATTTTAACTCCCCCTGTCCGCATTTTCACGACTCGGCATTTTCGCGGGTTTTAGAAGTCTCCAATCTACCAATCAAGAGAGGATACCTGAAAACCATTTGATACCCCTTTATCCTCTCCTGTCAAATGCAACCACCAAACTGCCGGATTTGAAAAAAGTGTCTGCAATTCGCCGTTTCAGAATCTAATGCATTCTGGGTAATATTTTCAAAAATGTACACCAAGACGTCGTGATTGGTTAAAGAAGTCCTAAACAATGAAAATCTAACCAATGACGTGACGTTATTTTCATTTCGGGGTACAAACAATAAAAGTACCCATAGTCGTTTAGATTTCGAAACGGTCAATTAGGCGAATTTCCCAACATTTACTTCATAAGGTCTCTGGTGGACTATTGTCTCATTGGCAATCATACCACAACTCCTTAATTTTAGATCAAGTATACGAAATGTTTTGAGAATAAACGTATAGCTTTAGATTCTAAATAAAAAATAGAGTATTTGATTACTGGACAATTGAATTCGAATTATTAGATTTTTTCACCTTGAGAGGAAACTTTGTTTTTCCTGTTCAGTTCTATTATTTCTGTTTTCACTATTTTTAGAAATATCACTCTGTCAATTTAATGTAATCAGTCAGAAAGTCGACCCCGGTTTGATCCCATTTCTAAAGACAACAATGGAAGTCATGTGACTACCATATTTGAGCATTTTTTTTTTTTTTGTCCTTTTTTTGTTCAACTGAAACGAGTCGGTTTCATTCAAAAAGTCATATCACATGAAACCAAAGCGTGCTGTACGTTATAAATGTTGTTAACTTTTTATACATTATGACTTGGATGGAGAGTTGTCTCATTGGCACTCATACCACATCTTCTTATTTATTTTGAAAAAAAAAAACGTACTGAATTAGAATACGAAGCATTCAAATCCGAGCTCGTCACTCGTCGAGGCAATTTTTATCAACAAAGAAGTTGAAATTTCTTTCTTAACTTCTGGGCAACCTATGCTGAATTTAAATTATGTGATGAGACTTTTTATGAACTGGCCTGTGTCAAATTTGTGCCACTTAATACGCTGTAATACGCAAATCTGCCACTTCGATCTGTCAAGTAATAACAGAACATTCATTTGCGAACTATCACCGTTCCTTCATTAAAGACTATGCACACATTTCAGCACCTCTGTATGAAGTAACAGGAAAAACCATTCTTTTGGAGCCACCTTGAAGCACAAATTACTAGTAGCTCCAGTGCTAGCCTTACCCAATACACCAGATGTTCATTTGGGACACAGATGCATCCCAGGATGCTATTGGAGCTGAGCTTCTACAAGTCTAAAATGGAGAAAAAGAACCATAGCATATGGTAGTTTTATCATGACACCTGAGCAGAAAAAATACTGCACTACACGGAAGGAATTATGGGCCGTGATAAGTAAGGTTCACACGGCAGTTTCGCCAATATTTATTAGGCAAAGGGTTTAAAGTGAGAACTGACCATAGTAGTCTCACTAGGCAACCAGGCTCAAGCTAGCAGCCACTCGCTAGCAGCCACTACGCTAGCAGCCAGTTTTCGGATATGTCTATGAACCCAAAAGATGCATAAGATTCAAACGTACTCAAAATGTTTTATTGGTATATAACCAATATATTATCAGTGTTTAATATATAATAAAGCAGTCGGAGAACTATTCGATGATTTAAAAATATCTAGTCCTGTTCATTAATTAAAGACAATAGTAATCGATGTCAATATACCAAACAGCGTCCTCCCGCTTTTAATTTTAATAGTCAACAGTTTTGAGTGTACATAGAATCGTAAATATGTAATAAAATTATTGAAATGCTTACAAAATTGCTTGTAACAGGAATTGACATTGAAATCATAAATTAATTTTGTGATATTGTGTCAAATAGCTTTCCATATTCTCGGCATCCTGTCAAATAGTTCCTGAAAAGTTATTATTGTTCTGCATGACAAGAAAAGAAAGTTGCACTCGTGCATTAATATTTTTTTAATGAGACAAATCTGTTTTAACGAAACATTCTATTTCTGAAGCAGTGGATATCGCTTACTTTTGATTAGACGAAAGGTTTATTTTTTGTACACAAAGTATGGTGGGCAAGGAAATTATTTATTATCTATTAAAAAAAAAAAAAAAAAATCCGTGTTATACACAGACGTGGAATTTTGGTCAAGTAGGCACTAGGTCCAAAGCTTCTGTTTGCACCAAGTATGAGTAAAAGTATTGCCGTAGAACATTTTTTATTAACATTTCCGTAAGGGTGGGGTAGGGTGTCCGACCCCAACTTTGGACCTAATTTATAAAAAAACTAAGCCGAACCACACCCTGGATTTTTCTCAAGTAGACCTTAGCTATTCAGCTTCACATTGCACCTAGTGGCGAAAAAGTATTGCCGTAGAACATTTTTATTAACATTTCCGTAAGGGTGGGGTAGGTGTCCGACCCCAACTTTGGACCTAATTTTAAAAAAACTAAGCCGAACCACACCCTGGATTTTTCTCAAGTAGACCTTAGCTATTCAGCTTCATATTGCACCTAGTGGCGAAAAAGTATTGCCGTAGAACATTTTTATTAACATTTCCGTAAGGGTGGGGTAGGGTGTCCGACCCCAACTTTGGACCTAATTTAAAAAAAACTAAGTCGAACCACACCCTGGATTTTTCTCAAGTAGACCTTAGCTATTCAGCTTCACATTGCACCTAGTGGCGAAAAAGTATTGCCGTAGAACATTTTTATTAACATTTCCGTAAGGGTGGGGTAGGCTGTCCGACCCTAACTTTGGACCTAATTTAAAAAAACTAAGCCGAACCACACCCTGGATTTTTCTCAAGTAGACCTTAGCTATTCAGCTTCACATTGCACCTAGTGGCGAAAAAGTATTGCCGTAGAACATTTTTATTAACATTTCCGTAAGGGTGGGGTAGGGTGTCCGACCCCAACTTTGGACCTAATTTAAAAAAACTAAGCCGAACCACACCCTGGATTTTTCTCAAGTAGACCTTAGCTATTCAGCTTCACATTGCACCTAGTGGCGAAAAAGTATTGCCGTAGAACATTTTTATTAACATTTCCGTAAGGGTGGGGTAGGGTGTCCGACCCCAACTTTGGACCTAATTTTAAAAAACTAAGCCGAACCACACCCTGGATTTTTCTCAAGTAGACCTTAGCTATTCAGCTTCACATTGCAACTAGTGGCGAAAAAAGTATTGCCGTAGAATATTTTTTATTAACATTTCCGTAAGGGTGGGGTAGGGTGTCCGACCCCAACTTTGGACCTACTAACCCGAATAACACCCTAGATTTTTTCTCAAGTAGACCTTAGCTATTCAGCTTCACATTGCACCTAGTGGCGAAAAAGTATTGCCGTAGAACATTTTTTTATTAACATTTCCGTAAGGGTGGGGTAGGCTGTCCGACCCGAACTTTGGACCTAATTAAAAAAACTAAGCCGAACCACACCCTGGATTTTTCTCAAGTAGACCTTAGCTATTCAGCTTCACATTGCACCTAGTGGCGAAAAAAGTATTGCCGTAGAACATTTTTTATTAACATTTCCGTAAGGGTGGGGTAGGGTGTCCGACCCCAACTTTGGACCTAATTTAAAAAAAAAACTAAGCCGAACCACACCCTGGATTTTTTCTCAAGTAGACCTTAGCTATTCAGCTTCACATTGCACCTAGTGGCGAAAAAAGTATTGCCGTAGAACATTTTTTATTAACATTTCCGTAAGGGTGGGGTAGGGTGTCCGACCCCAACTTTGGACCTAATTTAAAAAAAACTAAGCCGAACCACACCCTGGATTTTTTCTCAAGTAGACCTTAGCTATTCAGCTTCACATTGCACCTAGTGGCGAAAAAAGTATTGCCGTAGAACATTTTTTATTAACATTTCCGTAAGGGTGGGGTAGGGTGTCCGACCCCAACTTTGGACCTAATTTAAAAAAACTAAGCCGAACTACACCCTGGATTTTTCTCAAGTAGACCTCAGCTATTCAGCTTCACATTGCACCTAGTGGCGAAAAAGTATTGCCGTAGAACATTTTCTATTAACATTTCCGTAAGGGTGGGTAGGCTGTCCGACCCCAACTTTGGACCTAATTTAAAAAAACTAAGCCGAACCACACCCTGGATTTTTCTCAAGTAGACCTTAGCTATTCAGCTTCACATTGCACCTAGTGGCGAAAATGTATTGCCGTAGAACATTTTTATTAACATTTCCGTAAGGGTGGGGTAGGGTGTCCGACCCCAACTTTGGACCTAATTTAAAAAAACTAAGCCGAACCACACCCTGGATTTTTTCTCAAGTAGACCTTAGCTATTCAGCTTCACATTGCACCTAGTGGCGAAAAAGTATTGCCGTAGAACATTTTTATTAACATTTCCGTAAGGGTGGGGTAGGGTGTCCGACCCCAACTTTGGACCTAATTTAAAAAAAACTAAGCCGAACCACACCCTGGATTTTTTCTCAAGTAGACCTTAGCTATTCAGCTTCACATTGCACCTAGTGGCGAAAAAGTATTGCCGTAGAACATTTTTATTAACATTTCCGTAAGGGTGGGGTAGGCTGTCCGACCCCAACTTTGGACCTAATTTAAAAAAACTAAGCCGAACCACACCCTGGATTTTTCGCAAGTAGACCTTAGCTATTCAGCTTCACATTGCACCTAGTGGCGAAAAAAGTATTGCCGTAGGAAATTTTTTATTAACTGTTCCGTATGGGTGGGGTAGACTTAAACTAGCATTATAAGACTCAAATGTTTTAAACTATATATACATAGCTTTTATTTTAACATTCGAAAGCGTCAAGGGCATCAGTACTTTGAGACGTGTTAGAGGCAATATCTATTTTTACCTCAAGTACCATGACCAATGTGGAGAATCTCTTTGTTTTGCCTGTCAGCAATAGTGAAATTGGACTATGTGACATACCAGGTCCACCCTGTTCATCATATGCTGACACATTATCTCGGGTCTAGGACACAAGTGCTATGTGCCATTTTAAAGGCAATATCTTCTACCTCCGGTACCTATGCCAACAAAGAGAATCTCACAGTTTGGCCAGCCGACAATAGTTAAGATGGACTATGTGACATGCCAAGTACACCGAACCATATGCTGACAAAGTCATGCGGATAAGGGCATAAGTGATGTAGACCATCTTAGAGGCACTATCTCCTTCTACCTCAGGTAGTATTGAATTTTAGGGAACAAAGTATCATATGTTACAATGGTCAACTTTGAGATCTGTTTTTTTTTGTCCAGCCGGCTAAACTGAAGTTGCACTATGTTGACACAGATGGATGACTTCACACTAAAATTTATGACAACGTGACGATTTCAACTTCCCAATTATCAATTTCCCATTTCTCAGCAGTAACATACCCTCTGCCCCATCGTATGGTGTTTACATATCTCAGTTGATACGTTATGCTCATGCATGTTCACACTATACGGACTTCATATACAGGAGTGTGATCTTTATAGTGCGGCAGATCGGTGAAAAATTGTGGGTTTGATGATAAAAGCATCAAATTTGGCATGGTAGTAGTTCTTGGTGTTTCAAATAATATTAGCTATGGACCCACCTTGAAATTTCAAAATGGCAGCCTTTTCCAAGATGGCCGCCATAAACTATCAAAATCAACATATATCACTGATATCAGGTCAAATTTATGGTAAAATTTTGCATGGCAGTAGTGCTGGTTGTTTCAAAAATATAAGCTATGAACCCACCATTAAAATTGAATATGGCGGTTTTTCCAAGATGGCCGCCACAAAATATCAAAATCAACAACTATCCCTTATATTAGTTCAAATTTGTCATGTTAGTAGTGCTGGGTGCTTCGAACAATATAAGATATGGACCCAACTTGAATTACAATATGGCGGCTTTTTCCAAGATGGCCGCCATAAGATATCAAAATCGACAAAATTCCCTTATAGAAGGTTACAAAGTGTTTTGTTTTGACGTACCTTCAGTAAAGCTAAGTGCTCTATAATACCAAGTGCATGCCACATTTATTTACTAAAGTCAAACATAAACAGATTTGTGAGGAAAATAAAATATAGAAAATCGTAACTACGGTACCATTCCTGCATAACAGTAGTCTACAAAGAGTGATCACGTATAGACACTGGCGTTATTCCCATATTTAAGCAAAACTTAACTAGAATGTATGCTTCTCGAGTCGAACAGTTTTCCTGTGATCAACTGGAAGAGGACATAGTAATGATCTAAAATTGCAGTAATATCAGGCTTGACAGGCCATTAACAAGGCAGGTGCTTCCTTCTTCTGTTTAGTAATTATTTTGGTTTTGCAATTAAACAAGCAACCGCAACAATCTGTTTGTATGTCAACGATACTTGAAAAATCTGCACATACAGGTAGTTCAAGAAAAACATAATGTAGGCAAAGTATTTTCAACAGTCATTAAAAACATTAGTTGATAATCGTTTGGCCAAATATTCAGTTGCAGTCACGTTATTCAATTGAGGCAAATATGACATTATCCATTTCAAAGTTACGTCTGTTTTATTTCTCTATTATTCTTTAACATTATATATTCAACTGAATTAAAACAATCGCATAATGTATATAGGCCTTCTACTGGATGCTAGGACCAGGAAAAGAGGAGGTACTAAATTACAACATATACAGTTTACGTTTGTCATTTATGAATGATCCAATTATCTGTTTATCTACAATACTATATTTATGAAAAATTCAACATTGAATATGTGGTTCCTCCTGCGAAACCTGGTGGTTTTACAACAGCAACCGTGGACAATATTGACAACAACAAGAGTTCAACTACGGCTAACGAATCTTTCCGTAGTACGACAATTTCAATATTTCCGCATTTTCTTAGTCCTACTTGTCAATTCTTTATAACCTTTTGCTTTGAAATATATGCATGCGTTTCTTACTTACATCTTACCAGAAATACATGTATGCCGACCTGGTATAATTACTCAATTGTGCAACATAATCCTTGCATGGTATAAATAAGTTAATAAAATGATAACACTGATGGCTTGAAGCAGATGATAATGAAAACATTAAATATGTCTGGACATCATTCCACGCATATAGAGCCAAGAAAATGGTCATCCACCTTTATATATCAGTCTGCATTCACCGATGTTACAGGAAGAGATCAAACCTGTCACAACGATTCGACATTCCATGAATATAATCCAGCAATGTGTTAATCTTTTCCGAGACATGTATCAATTATCACTTTTGATCAACTATTGTTTTGCTTTTGGAAAATCGGAACAGTGGAACAGGCCAAACATATTTCGAGCAGAATAGAGAATAGTTTTGTTTAAGGTCTTTATATAGAAATGGTATCGTTGAGAACCTTCTGTGATTGGTTAGAAAACAGTGGTTGAACAAGTGTTCGTTCAAAGGAAACATAGTACTTAATGAGGAACGAGACCCTGGTGAGAACTATGTAACATTCAAAGAATGGAGTAATAAGAGGAAATTTAAAGTCCCTTAACCACAACTGGTCTGCAACATTAGAGATTGAACTGGACATTTTGATGTGAGATCATTAAGAGAATGTTCCTTATCAGTGTACAAAGATTCCATTATACTGCTTATTCATCGGTTCTTTGCATTTTTCATCAAACTTATGGCGTCGGGAACCCTGCGCTATATCATGCCATTTTAAACTATACAGTTTAAGTGTTGCAAACGTAATTTGAAAATGAAAATGTAGATCAAGCTCAAAAGTAGAATTACACACTTGTAAAAGGAGAAGGTGGGGCAATCAGATTAACTATCAAAATCGCAGAACTACAGCATTTAATAGTGTTTTGTCTAGAAATAGCCATAGTAATTAACAAAATTAAACCCTCCTTTGAAATAATATAACGTGATCAGATAATCCACATGATGTTCTACACCAGGAACGATTTAAAAGCAAAACACAACATTCTCAAAGCATGTGAAAGCTTTAGGCGAAGGAATGTTTCTGCCTTTTACCCAGTGTGCTACTTCGAATGATGCGGATGGGATATACCCTATTGGACAATTATCACAGAGGTATCAGCATTTTGTAATGAGGTAATAAAATGTGGTGGACAGATATAAAACAGATGTCACGGTAGAAGAAAATGCGGAGGACAATGATGTTATGTACGGTCCTGTTTAAAATGTGGTGAGGTGGGACAAACACTAAATGGGCGGTCCATAAGAAACATTTGAAAACTGCTGTGAAAATATGTTGTTGTTTAGATGATAAAACGATGGATAAGATACTTAGGCACTCAAAAATCATTAGTAAAACAAAACCAGATAAGAACATGGATAAACAAAAAACGAAAAAAATTGCTAACACAAATCACTACACAAAAATCTAAAAATTGAGCTAAACCAATCCCACTTAAATCCGGGGGTGATCTCAGGTGCTTAAAAGGATACGCAGTTTTGTTCAACAAGTGAAACATACCTAGGTACTCTTGTTTAAATAGATTGATGAGTCATATCCAGTTTAGGCATATATCATATACTAGTGGATTTATAAATGTCTCTTTTCTAACCCTTAGAATCACAACATTTAAAACATGTCAAACCATTGGTACGTGTAAATTATCTTAAGCTTGATCGAATCTGGACATTTGAAATGAAGTAAGGATTTCCATGCTTAAACGATGAATAAACAAGAATTTTACTGGTTGACAACACAGACATTGAAAAATAAAGAGCAAATAACTCAACATTGAAAGCATAAACAACACAAGTCCCTTTTCATCAAAACTAGGGGTCAACGCAGGTGTTAGGTAGGTGTGTATTTTCTGGCCAACTGGTAACACTCGGGATGTTACTCATTTTACTCAGAAATTCGGTGATTAGTATTATTTATTTATCATCTTGATGTTACCACAATCGAGGAAAAGAAAGGATTGTGACAAGGAGAAGTGGAACTTATCCATATATCATTAATGACTCAGATGGCACTAAACGGTCAAACATATTATGATGGCGTCCTGAAAACGTTCGAATGTTTCCATTTATGGGATCTTTGATTAACTTGTCATGCAAGCATCATCAGAGAATCATGGAAACGCAATCCCTAGAATATTGTATAAACTGCAAAGTGCAATTCGATAGAAGAAATAAATATCAGTAAAGCCTTTTCTCAGTTTCGTTCATTTTCACTTTTGGCGGCCATTTTGAAAAAATGAAAAGTCAAATATAATGTCATGACTTATTAGAAACGTTGGTTTACATTTAATATGTATTTAAATGATTCGGTTTATATATTATTTGCTTTAAGTTATACATGGTTGTGAAATTTGGACTGATTGGCAGACATTTTGAAAATGGCTGCCATATTGGATTATTCAGAGTGGGTCCATAGCTTAAATTGACTACCAAATATATATTTACAATTGTACAAAGTTTCATGCTTTTATCATCAAACCCACAATTCTTCTAAAATATGCACGAATCAGCTGGACTATTACGCAGAAACTGCGCCAACAGAGTAATGAGGAGGAAAGATTAAAATGACACTCCGTAAATTGTATGGACACCATCACGAATTGGTTGATCTATACGATGTGTCGGTGTCTAAACTAACTAACGACATTTTACCACGTCTTAGATTGTGGTTTATCATCTACGTCTGATAAGTACCGAACATGACCTATCCCCGAATATGACTGTTTTGCCGAGTGTGAATTCGCATTGCTATAAGACGTGTCTCGGTATATCCACATTCGTGTATTTAAGAATGTTCACTCCTCTTGTTTTTGAATTTTGCCAGATATTCGGAATCCTCTGGTAGTGCCATTAAAAATTTTCTCCGCTAGCTCCTACTTTTCTTTTATAATTTTATTATATATAGTTTAAATAGCAATATTTGAAAATACAATAAAATCCTTGTTATTTTTTTCATATTTTTTGAAAGAAAAAGGGTCCAATGTTAAATGTATGAAAAGTCTAGAGAGAATTATTTCCCGCCAAATTTTCAAAGGCTTATATTTCCAAAACAAGCACACGGACCCTTCATTTTCTTCTGCTATTTTAGTTCCTTTATTTATATACTTTCAGTTTATTACAGTCTTTTAAAGAGCTTGTTATTTTGAAACAGAGTAGAGAGCATCCTTAATTATGATGTTTCTTTTGTAAGTTTAGTTGGATATTGTGTTATGTCTTATCGTTTATGGTTTGAATTCTATTTTTATTTTCTATATGTATGAAAAGTTCAGATAATTAATTAGCTAGTTCATTTATATGATTTTTAGCTTAAAACAACGATATGCACAGGATTTATATGTTTTACACAGTTTTGATTTCGGTAGCAATATACAGTTAGGATTAAAATTAACTCTTCTAAGTTTTATCATCCCCTTTTCCTTGTTTTCTTACAAATTAAGCTACTGTTTGTGTCATATATGTGCATATTTATGTAATCAGTATCTTTCATAGATTTGATATTCAGTAGTTGAAATAGTTAAGGATAATTTCTCTTTGGTGTATCCATGGCAACAACCTGCATGTATTTGCTATAAAATATTGCAAAAGGGGGAGGGCTTAAAGATGTCACATATTTCCCCAAAATTTAGACACAAGTAGAATTTCAATCCCTTGGAGTGATACCTTTTCAGCAATTGTTTACATGTATCTATCAAGAGATCAAATAAAATCATATGTCTTTCGTCTCATTTCAAACAGTTCGTGTGAAAAAAAGTGTTTGTAAACAGTTCACAAATTTCTGGACCTGTGGTTGGTCTGGCTATGAAAATAGGGACAGTCAAACAGAAAATAGCGCATAAAACATGTAAAAATAATCTTGATGTTCTTAAAAACCCACTTTGAAGGCTAAATTAGTCATCAGCTGTCTAAAAAAGAATTTTATTGCAGGATATAAGCGGAAGGTTTGGCTAGCCATAAAACCAGGTTCAACCCACCATTTTTTTCTTAAAATGTCCTGTACCAAGTCAGGAATATGGCAGTCATTATCAAATTATCGTTTCTATGTATGTTAGTGTTTGTTTTGATAGCAGTTCAGTGTTTTTGTTGTTCCGTTGTTTTCCTCTTATAGTTGACGTGTTTCACTCGGTTTTGGTTTGTGACCCGGATTTGTTTTCGCTTAATCGATTTATGGTAGCAATAAGCAGTTAGGAAAAAACTTTAAAATGACACCCAATATTTTAAAACACCCTCTTTTGATTGCTTTCTAACAAATTAGGCTTAATGTGGGTTATGCATGTGCATATATATGGAAACAGCATTTTCCATAGATTTAATTTCCAATAGTTAAAATGGTGAAACATAATATCTTTTGGTGTAACCATGGCAACAATCTGTATTTGATACAAAATATTACAAAAGGGGTGAAAAGTCACAAAAGTCCCCAAAATTTGGTCCAAAGGAAAATTTCAATCCATTAGAGTGATACTTTTTGAAACCATAAACATTTATCTACCAAGGTGTCAAAATAAATCATATGCATTTCGGCTCATTTTCCCATAAAATTGAATTGAAAAGTTCGACGGTCAAATCTTTGTTGAAAAACACTGCAATAATTTCTATGGGCTGTATGGATGTAAAAATACGGACTGTCAAACCATAAAAATGACATTTAAAACATGCAAAAAATAACCTTTATATTCATATAAACCCACTTGGAAGGCTATATTATTCTTCAGCAAAAACTTTCAAATCTCTATGGCCAAAATGCGAAACTAAACTTCTAACTGTCTGTGTATTGCTACCTATGTCTATTGAACAGCGGTACTATTGTTGCCTTTATTTACATACCAAATACTGCCCCCCATTCCTCACAACTCGTACGGGTTTAGGCATTACCGCTATGAGCAATTTTAGTTGCAATGTCTCGCTCTACCTCTGGTCAATTGGTCAATGTGGAGAATCTTTTAGTTAGGCCAGTCGCCAATAGTTACTAGATTATATGACATTACAGGTACCCATCACCCTATACCGAAAAACTCGTACGGGCCTATACCATAAGTAGTATTGGCCATTTTAGTGAAAATGTCTACCTCTACGTCAGGTACCAAGATAAAGGTGTAAAATGTCTTAGTTTAGCCAGGCGGATCATTTTCAAGATTTTGAAACTTTAATCTAAATGAAATAGGATACAAGTTTTGTGCAATCAACTCCTACTGCAGTTTTAATCCAGATCTCATACACTTTACAAAAGATCGAACCTATGTTAAGGTTGCGCACCTCCTATAACTCGTTGAGTGATTTTTCAACTTTTCCTAGACTTTGGATCTTAGTCATTTTCAGCAATATTTATGAAATTTTGTGTAATCAACTCCTCCTTAAGTTTTCCACCTAAATCCTATAAACTTCACTGGACGATTGTACATATGTTGGAATTGTGCAAAATTTATGAACAGCATTGTCGTGTGGATTTTATACGAATTAAATATAACGGTGGAAGGGAATCAGTTATTTCAAACCTCGATATTGGACCTATGTATGGTTGTCTGGACATTTTGGTCCAGGAAAAAGGTTACTGCCTTTGATTTGCATCTAGTGCGTATAAAATTACTCTACAGATATTTCTTTTTCTTATTAAAATTTACAACGAGTGACTTTTTAGTTTTCTCACCTGGGCCTTTTATCCAGGAAACATTATGCTACTCGTTTGCATTTAAAGCTTATGCAGGTCAAATTAAAAGCATGGCCAATAGGATTTGTTTATGTGTTAGATTTAAGTTGCATACTTCAGTACCGATATTGGACTCATGATATAGACCTTCCGTGAAATGTCCACTTGAGGCTTTTGGTCCAGGACATATTGGCTCTCCGATTTTCATATACACCTAGTGCAGATAAAATTTTCGACGCAGGAATTTTTTACAAATTAATTTCAGGCTGTATAAATAAACTCATCACAGATACCAGGATAAAAATTGTGTACGCCAGATGCGCTTTTGTCTACAAAAGACTCTTCAGTGATGCTTTAATCATCAAGTTTTAAAATACCAAATAAAGTTGAAAAGCACTGAGGACCAAAAATTCCGAAATGGTTTATCAATACAGCTAAAGTAGGCTAAATGTGGTTTAGACCTTTCTAAGAGTAGTCATAAACTGGGCATTTTGACTTAAAAACCGTAGGCCACAGGTTTGATTTTTACTAGTGCGAATAAAAGCATTGACGTATGGAGTTAAATTTAGAGTGGATAAGGGTTCAGTTATATCAGATCCCTATATTTAACCTATAATGTAGACCTTCCGTGAGTCTTCCCACCTGGATCTTTTTGTCCAAGAGATATGAGGTCACTGTCTTAAATTTGCATCATGCGTGGATCGAAATGTTGTCGAAGACTACTTTTTAATTACTAGTAAGTGATGGTAAGGGTAAGTAATCTCAGACCCCGATTTGGATCCTATGATGTAGATCTTCTGTTGTTTAACCCATCTGGGCCTTTTGTCGATGAAACCTTAAAGTCTACCTTTATATGCATGTAGTCCGGATACAAGTATTGCCATTGGAAATATTTTCGAATTAAATTTACGCAGTAGGAAGGAGATGAGTATTATCAGACCTCGATATTGGATATGTGGTGAGATCTATCTTAGGTTTCCCCCTGTGTCTTTTGGTCAAGAAAACATTAGGCCTGTAGTATAAAATTGACAGTTCGGCCGCACAAAAACATAGCACCGGTTTTAAAACATAAACCAGTAACCCTCACCCTAAACCCTTAAAATAACAGCCCAGTTCGAAAAAAAACAACTGACCTGACAGGAGAATGATAAAATGAAAATACAATATGGAAATGACATCAACATATAAAGTTGAAAGTGAGGAAGATTGTATATATACAGATGATCTGAACGGAAAGGTCTCATGAGGCTACGAAATGTGCACTGTGATATCACAGAAATTACAGAAGTGGATGGAAAATTTTGAAATAGTAAATTGTTAATTCTTAGAAATAGAAGAAATGGAAATCACTAAAGTCTCAGCTTACAATATACTATACAAAAAATAAAATAAATTGGTGGGAACTTGTGTCAAAAGTAACGGTTTACAAATAGACCTACATTTTGATCTGTAAATAGTATCAGGGTTGGTTTAAAACTTTAAATAAACTTTAAAATGATAAAAAAAACTTTTTAAGAGGAGTGATAAAAGATATACAGTTATGACATGGCATTAACAAATAGAATGGTGTTTGCTGTTGAAACAAAAAACCGTTGAAAGCTTTTGCTGGGAATCAACTTTTAAAAATTAAAATATAGGAAAGCTCAGACGATTGAATCAATTCAATCTAAAACTGACATAATGCTGGCGGAAAGAAACAGACATTTGTGGAACATTTTTAAGTAGTCAAACCTAGAAAAAGCCTTGGTGGATAATTTACCACTAGGACCATCAAACCCAGAGTCTAGATGGATCCAGAGACATTTTAAAATACCACATGTTTCAAAAGAATGGAAATTATAAATGGGGTACAACGAAAATTGGCAAAAGTATATGTGATTTTAAATTGCATGTTTGAAAAGATGGTTGGTGATAAGAAGGAAGAAGAAGAGACTTATATTCATTGCTGAACAAACATGACAAAGGTGATCAACTTTGAAGATATGTTGAAAATGATGTAAAATAGCTTTGAGAGAAATTTGCAAGTTGGACATCAGACAAAAGTGGTTAGGCACTGAATGAGAAGATTAGAATAAAATTTGAAATCGATAGATAAAGATCAATTGTCGGATGTCAATACTTGGTCTTACCTAAGTGGCTGGCACACAAGAAAGCCATCATTGATGTGAAGAACCAGGACGAGCAATGTTTTATTTGGGCGATTTTGGTGTCGATACATTACGAATGGGTAGAACATAAAAGTGCTGACCGGGTAAACCAGTACTATCGATTGGCAGAAGAGTTCACGTTTGAAGGATTGACTTCCCAGTGAATCTCATGTTTGAGAAAACAATCCAATATGTCAACCAGCGTGTATGGTTTAGAAAAGAAAAGACCTACCCACTCAGGATATCTGATACTGACAAAGAGAACTGAATGTGGACTTGTTGGAGATTGAGAAAGAAGGATTGACACACCGCTATTATCTGATGCCTTATCACTTGATCTAAAGTATCAACATATTTTATAGATCACCCCGGTTTTTGTCAGTCTGATTTCGACTTACGAGTTTAACATGTTAAAATATCCCTTTGGTTTCTTTCGCCTCTCTTTAATCACTTCCAAAGTGAGTAGACCCTATCCCAGCAAAAGAGAACAGTAATAACAAGATGATTGCTAAGTTACGATGACGGATCAAGGGGCCTACGAAGATTTTGAAAACCATTTGTAGTGAAAACAATGCAATTTTTTTTTTCAAAATCAAGGAACAGAATAAGATCCCAGCTAAAAATCATGAGTCGCTGGTGCCGAATGGATAACTGCAAACCCTACCAGAAGCACACATCGTCCAGAATTTGCTATAGCATTAAGGGCTATGACGACAGGGTGTAATCTAGAGAACCAATTTGTTATACAACATTTTCAATGTAGAAAGAAAGGGACGATGTTACCAAGAACTTTGTGATTACTTGAATATGTACCAGAAAGAGAATTATTGAATGTTCAAGGAGATGTCGGAGAAGAAAAATAAGTATTCGTTAGAGCAGGCAACGATGTAACGGATCTGTTGAAAAAACTAGGAGATGACAAAGTGAGACATAACTATCAATATACCGGGGATTCAGGGCGCAGCTCACAAGTGAAACCTAAACATGCTAAAGAACAAGATACCCAAATTAATCCCGTTGATCTTCTATAACCAGGCCGGGTACGACAGCCATTACATCATTACAAACATGAGTGGAGCACAGATTACTTACATACCCAAAACGAAGAATTATACATTCCTTTACAAACATTGTTGCGGTTGGCGAGTTTAAAGGGAGGAGGGAAGATGTTGACAATGTACCGGAACTCACGCTTTATTGGCAGCCTGACATTTATAAAAGCAATTGTTCAGGTACTTGTAGAGAATAACACAGCCGTCGAATTTCCAAACATACAGAAAGTGTTTGGAGAAATCAGGAATTCTAATGCAATTTTATGTAACATTTTTTCATTGGCTAAAAGTTACCATCAAATCCACAGTTGACATGGTGTAACTAAGGAGGGACCCGCCATTTTGAATTGCTTGGATCAAAACTATCAATAACTACAATATTATCGAAAATAAAACAACTTCTACCTAAAATCGCCGTTTTGATGTGATTTTATCCAAATTTGAATTGTAGAAGTAACTTAATAACCTTCAGTTTGTAAGTTTTCATTTTTATCACGTCACGTTTAGCGATGACTTCTTTGCGCCAAAATCATTCATGAAGTTTCGCGGAATTTTATTTTATTTCAAATTTATACATTTTTCAAGCTCTAATGTATTTCTTTTGTAATGCATTAGAATCGGAATAAGAGTACTGTAGTTGCCACCGTCAATTTTGATTTGATGGTCGCTAATTGGGAGATAACAGTATTGTATTTTAAGTTGGCCTTCGTAAAACGTAGATTTTACTGTCGCAATTGATTGAGTTTACCCAGCGACGCGTAGCGGAGCTAGGTAAACGGATATTTGCGACAGTAAAATCAAGTTTTACGAAGGCCAAGCTTAAAATACAATACAGTTATCTCCATTCTAATGCAGAATATTAAAATAAATTCCATTTTATCAATATTTTGGCTTAAAATTACATAAATGAAAAGTCCGCGAAACTGTTGCATCGTCTGTAGCATCTAAACAATGTGACGTCATATGTATACTCACGGTGTCAAACATAAACACTAGACGTATTTATACCTTTCGTACGCTTCAGAATTGTTTCAATGTTGACAAAAGAAGATTTTGAGGCTCAAAATGTGACTTTCTTGTTTATTTTGTGAGAAATCACGTACCAAATAAAATCGGAATTCAAAATGGTGGCTTTCTTAGCTACAGACTGGTAGAACGTGGAATCTAACCATTTAAAATATTTGTCAACATCCAATGAAAATTATCGTTACAAACGAATTGATTAGAATTTCCATTTTACTGTCTCGCTACGCGTCGCCAGTAAAACTGCATTTGCGACCATCAAATCGCCAATTAACGGTGGCGACTCTTCAACTACAGTACTGTTATTCCTTAATTGTATAAAATAAAACAACACAATTCTAGGGATGGTAGGAACATAGCCATAAGAGAGATAGCGTAGAGTCATAAATAAGAGTACATTGTGAATCATCTGGATGATATCCAGTTTAGGACTCGGTGCATTGAAGGAGTTAAAGCAGACAAGAATACCCAACTAACATGAATTCGCGACTACAAAGCCAGTACCTTTGGAATCTTTCACCTCTTTTATAAATGTTATGGGTCAAAATTTGAAGCCTGGATACTATTTCTGATCAGTTTGCAACATATGTGGAAGGTCGTAGGTTAGAAGTTGATTTTAGTAAGTTCATCATCATGATCTACAATCTATGAGATAAATCTCTGTAATGTGTCTCCAATTTTGCAGTGTTTCTGTCCAATCGATAATGTCTATCCCTTGACGTTTGCTGAAAGAGCTTTATTGTTTTGTGTTGTACTATATCGATGGTAGCATTTGCTCAGAATCGTTTTCGTTGTGTTGTAGGAATCATAGCCCGAGTTCAGATATTGTTTGAAGTCGCTTAATGCAAGCTCATCCTTGATCACATTTATTCACACCTTTAACTCTCCTGATTTCATACCTTTCTGTTTTAATGGCATACCGTTTCCGTCTTAGACCGACACGTGCAACCATTGGTATTTCAGCATAATCGATCGTGAAACATATAAACTTTCTTGTTTACTAGTACCTTAGTCTTGACTTGGAATGTATGGTCGGTTGGACATCTCGTACCATTGATGCACATTTTCATATATGTATTTGTAAATGTCTCTGATCTGAATATCACAAACGAGACGGTCAGTGTTGCGTATGTAGCAGATCGTGGCTCGCTGTCCGTATTGGGGTTTGAGGTACTCTTATACAAAGTCAGTCATCAATGCTTTGGACTAGACCAAAATTGCAAAACCTAGAACGATTGGTTTCTCAAATCCCAACTTGTTTCGTGTCCTGTGGATTGCAGGCAAAAAATCGTTAAATATATTCCGTTTCTTGAAATTCAGGTTGATTGCTTGTTTTCAAGCTTTCGTTTTGTTACGGATACCAGCACGGTTCCAGATATTTTCATGCTTTTTGCAAACACTTTCATACTTTTTACTTTTTTTAAATGTAACCCTAGATTCGGCTCGGAGTTTATTTTTTTGGTTAATGTAAGGTTTCAACATGGGCCTTGGTTGGATATGATACATGTAGCTTTATGGATATTCCTCAGTTTCAACTTCCGGGTCACACACTCTTTAAATTCACTTATATAACGCACCACATATGTTGAAATAGCTTGAAAATTTTATCTAAAATGTATCTATAAATTATTTGTTTCCTTAATATTATCTGGCCAGTAAGGTCTCGGGTGATCATTCCTCGTGTCAATCTAATGCATGTAGTCTTCGCAAATTTAAGTGTTTGTCTATTTCTTCAGGCTTGTATTTTGAAATCCGAGTTTTACCGAGGTCCCAATATCCTCAAAACCGTTCCACTGGAAGTAACGTATTATACTTTCACCTTTAACATTGGTGCTGGTTTGGTAATCGTGCATTTATGTTAGCTAGGTATTTGTGTTAACTTTAACTCCTTTGATCTATCAAGCCTTAAGTTGGCAATCATCCAGATGATTCGCAATGTACTCTTACTTTCGCCTGTCTAGTATTTCTCTCATGGTTATATTCCTGCCATTTTCCGGATTTAGTTTTATTGTGAATTCCGGGTAAAGGAAATTTCTCCAAGCACTTTCTGTGTGTTTGGAAAACGACGGTTGGGTTATTCTCTGTAGACTTGCTTTCATAAATGGCTGGCTGTTAATAAAGCGTAATGCCGGTACACTGTCTGCATCTTCCCCTCCTCATCCCCTTTTTGCTCTGCGACACTTTATTGTAAAACGAAATATATTTTTTGTTTGTTTTTGGGTATGTAAGTAATCTGTGATCTACTAACTCACATGTTTTTAATGAAGAGGTAGCTGTCGTACCCAGCCATGTTGTGGAAGATCACCAGAATGAATTCAGGTGCCTTGTATTTTAAGTTTCACTTGTGAACTGTGTCCGATATGTTGACAGTTATCTTTCACTTTGTCATCTCATAGTTTTTTCTCAACATTTTTTGTCTGGTCGAACGCTTGTTTATTCTCTTTCGACATCTCCTTGGACATAATTATTATTTTCTGGTACAGAGCTCAAATGTCTTCTTTAAGTTTATTCATAAGGATCTCGGCCACATAATCTCCCTATTTTTACATTGCACATGTTGAATAACAAACTGGTATAATCTATCTATTGAACACCCTGTCGTCACAGTAATTAATGCAATAGAAAAAGGAAGGTGTTCGCTTCTGGTAAGGTTTGATGTTTGGTTTTCATTCATACTTTCAGCACTAGTAACTCATAATTTCTTCGGCCGGGATTTTATTCTTCTATTGATTTTTTACAAAGTCTTGAATCCTCCCAATGTTTTCGACTTGACGTCATCAGTAAAGCACTCAAATTCTACGTACACTACGAATTAATGGAACCTTCATTGATCTCATATGGTTTTGAAAATCTGGGTAGGCTCCTTGATCCGGCATCGTTACTTTCGTAGTCATCTTTTTATTTTGCTGAGAAAGGGTCTGTTTACTTTGGAAGTGATTAAAGAGAGGCGAAAATACCAAAGGGATATATATACAAATAAGTCGAAAATAAACAGACAATGCCATGGCAAAAACAAAATATAACGAAAAGACAAACAGCACTACACAATACACAACATAGAAAACTAAAGACTGATCAAAACGAACCCGACCAAAACCAGGGAAATCTCGGGTGCTTTGGAAAGGTAAGCATCTCCTGCTCCACATGTAACACCCGTCGTGTTTCTACTATAAATTTTTTTTCATTGGCTATATCAAGTGATTCTGAAGCACACGTTAGTGGATTGGTAATGAACAGTTATCTAACTCTAAGACAGCAACAAATTCATCAACCATAAACATTCATAAAGTGTTCTTTACATTTTATACAGTGAACTGGGTTATTTAAGTAAGAATCACCTAGATTGTATGGCAGTGCAAAGTTTTACAACTTTACGGATATGCATATAGATATGCATATAAATATGAAATTTTCTAACTCACTTTTTCCCTTTAAGATACTCTTGTATGGTATTTGGCTGAAGTAGATTTTACGCAACCACATGAGCATACAACTACTAGATACCTGACTTCTTCACGAGAATGAAGAGTAGAACAAGAGTGCACACGCTGAAATGTCTCGACTTCTTTACTAACCATTGATTTTATGTTGATAGTCCTAAATATCAAGCTTTACTACAAGTAAAACATAAACTTAACATGATCCAAGAAAATGAGGTCAAGGTCAGATAAACCAAACGAGAAATACATGTACACCTTACAATCATTCAATAAACCAAACATAGTTGACCTATTGCTTATAGTTTTATAGAAACAGTCTTAAACAAGAAAACTTAACATTGACCAATGAACCATGAAAATGAGGTCAAGGTCAGGTGAACCATGCCATACAGACATGTACAGTTTACAATCAATTTATGCATTAAATATAGTTGACCTATTGCTTATAGTATCTAAGAAACAAACTTAACCATAAAAACTTAACATTGACCAATGAACCATGAAAATGTGGTCAAGGTCAGATGATACCTGCCAGACAGACATATACACTTTACAATCCTTCAATACAACAAATATTGTTGATCTATTGCTTATAGTTGAAGAAAACAGACCAAAACACAAAAACTTAACACTCAGAAATGAACCGTGAAAATGAGGTCAAGGTCAAATAAAACCTGCGAGACTGACATGTACATCATAAAATATTTCCATACACCAAATATAGTTGACCTCTTGCATATAGTATTAGACAAAAGACAAAATTCAAAACTTAACTTTGACCACTGAACCATGAAAATGAGGTCAAGGTCAGATGACACCTACCAGTTGGACATGTACACCTTACAATCATTCTATATACCAAATATAGTAGACTACTGCTTATTGTATCTGATATATGGACTTGACCACGAAAACTTAACCTTGTTCACTGATCCATGAAATGAGGTCGAGGTCAAATGAAAATTGTCTGACGGGCATGAGGACCTTTCAAGGTACGCACATACTAAATATAGTCATCCTATTACTCATAATAAGAAAGAAATTAACATTACAAAAAATGTTGACTTTTTTTTCAAGTAGTCACTGAACCATGAAAATGAGGTCAAGGACAATGGACATATGACAGACGGAAACTTCGTAACATAAGGCATCTATATACAAAGTATGAAGCATCCAGGTCTTCTAGCTTCTAAAATATAAAGCTTTTAAGAAGTTAGCTAACGCCGCCGCCGCCGTAGCCGCCGCCGGATCACTATCCCTATGTCGAGCTTTCTGCGACAAGTTTTATTTTAAATCAGGTCCAAAGTTGGGGTCTGACAGCCTACCCCAACCTTACGGAAATGTTAATAAAAATGTTCTACGGCAATACTTTTTTCGCCACTAGGTGCAATGTGAAGCTGAATAGCTAAGGTCTACTTGAGAAAAATCCAGGGTGTGGTTCGGCTTAGTTTTTTTAAATTAGGTCCAAAGTTGGGGTCGGACACCCTACCCCACCCTTACGGAAATGTTAATAAAAATGTTCTACGGCAATACTTTTTCGCCACTAGGTGCAATGTGAAGCTGAATAGCTAAGGTCTACTTGAGAAAAATCCAGGGTGTGGTTCGGCTTAGTTTTTTTAAATTAGGTCCAAAGTTGGGGTCGGACACCCTACCCCACCCTTACGGAAATGTTAATAAAAATGTTCTACGGCAATACTTTTTCGCCACTAGGTGCAATGTGAAGCTGAATAGCTAAGGTCTACTTGAGAAAAATCCAGGGTGTGGTTCGGCTTAGTTTTTTTTAAATTAGGTCCAAAGTTGGGGTCGGACACCCTACCCCACCCTTACGGAAATGTTAATAAAAATGTTCTACGGCAATACTTTTTCGCCACTAGGTGCAATGTGAAGCTGAATAGCTAAGGTCTACTTGAGAAAAATCCAGGGTGTGGTTCGGCTTAGTTTTTTTTAAATTAGGTCCAAAGTTGGGGTCGGACACCTACCCCACCCTTACGGAAATGTTAATAAAAATGTTCTACGGCAATGCTTTTTCGCCACTAGGTGCAATGTGAAGCTGAATAGCTAAGGTCTACTTGAGAAAAATCCAGGGTGTGGTTCGGCTTAGTTTTTTTTAAATTAGGTCCAAAGTTGGGGTCGGACACCCTACCCCACCCTTACGGAAATGTTAATAAAAATGTTCTACGGCAATACTTTTTCGCCACTAGGTGCAATGTGAAGCTGAATAGCTAAGGTCTACTTGAGAAAAAATCCAGGTGTGGTTCGGCTTAGTTTTTTTTTAAATTAGGTCCAAAGTTGGGGTCGGACACCCTACCCCACCCTTACGGAAATGTTAATAAAAAATGTTCTACGGCAATACTTTTTCGCCACTAGGTGAAATGTGAAGCTGAATAGCTAAGGTCTACTTGAGAAAAATCCAGGGTGTGGTTCGGCTTAGTTTTTTAAAATTAGGTCCAAAGTTGGGGTCGGACACCCTACCCCACCCTTACGGAAATGTTAATAAAAATGTTCTACGGCAATACTTTTTCGCCACTAGGTGCAATGTGAAGCTGAATAGCTAAGGTCTACTTGAGAAAAATCCAGGGTGTGGTTCGGCTTAGTTTTTTTAAAATTAGGTCCAAAGTTGGGGTCGGACACCCTACCCCACCCTTACGGAAATGTTAATAAAAATGTTCTACGGCAATACTTTTTCGCCACTAGGTGCAATGTGAAGCTGAATAGCTAAGGTCTACTTGAGAAAAATCCAGGGTGTGGTTCGGCTTAGTTTTTTTAAAATTAGGTCCAAAGTTGGGGTCGGACACCCTACCCCACCCTTACGGAAATGTTAATAAAAATGTTCTACGGCAATACTTTTACTCATACTTGGTGCAAACAGAAGCTTTGGACCTAGTGCCTACTTGACCAAAATTCCACGTCTGTGTATAACACAGATTTTTTTTTTTTTTTTAATAGATAATAAATAATTTCCTTGCCCACCATACTTTGTGTACAAAAATAAACCTTTCGTCTTATCAAAAGTAAGCGATATCCACTGCTTCAGAAATAGAATGTTTCGTTAAAACAGATTTGTCTCATTAAAAAAATATTAATGCACGAGTGCAACTTTCTTTTCTTGTCATGCAGAACAATAATAACTTTTCAGGAACTATTTGACAGGATGCCGAGAATATGGAAAGCTATTTGACACAATATCACAAAATTAATTTATGATTTCAATGTCAATTCCCTGTTACAAGCAATTTTGTAAGCATTTCAATAATTTTATTACATATTTACGATTCTATGTACACTCAAAACTGTTGACTATTAAAATTAAAAGCGGGGAGGACGCTGTTTGGTATATTGACATCGATTACTATTGTCTTAAATTAATGAACAGGACTAGATATTTTTAAATCATCGAATAGTTCTCCGACTGCTTTATTATATATTAAACACTGATAATATATTGGTTATATATCAATAAAAACATTTTGAGTACGTTTGAATCTTATGCATCTTTTGGGTTCATAGACATATCCGAAAACTGGCTGCTAGCGTAGTGGCTGCTAGCGAGTGGCTGCTAGCTTGAGCCTGGTCACTAGGCATATCAATTTCAAGGAGCCACAAGGACAATTAGCCAGATGGCTAGAAGAGCTTAGCCAATATGATATGATCATAATACATCGACCAGGCCGTCTACATGCGAACGTAGACGCCTTGTCTAGACCATCAGACTCGTTGCCAGTGTATACACTACAGGCCGAATGAAAAACTAAAACAGTTACCTTGTGGAGGGTTTGCCTATAGCCAACGTGCCCACAGAAATTGGGCCAGATTGCTTACAGCAATAGACGAAGTTATACCTTTGGCTAATATACGAAACGGACAGAAGCCACTTACAAATAAGTCTACCGCCATGATACACCTGTTTTCAACAACAACACCTGAGACCTTGGCTCCACCCCAAGCTCCAGATACTATTGAACTTGAAGTTGTCCCTGTTTTACCTGATGTGTACTGCAACCTCGACCTCACGGTCTTTGCACCAATTCTGAATCAGAAGAAAGTAGTTGACACATGGTTTTCGACACATATTGAATTGATATGTTCACCAACAACAGCTCAGATTATCGTTAGTGATGAAAAATTCTTGCCTCTTAGCAGCTACTAGTATAACACCGTGAGAGGGTATAAATTTCTCAGGTTTCATAACCAATGAAATCAAGACTAAACAGTCAGAAGACCCTGGTCTGCTATTTTTACTAAATTGGTTAAAAGACAAAGTAGAGCCAACACAGAACACCTTGTTTTCAGCTTCACCAGCTGTCAAGAGTTACTGGATTAACAAGGATGAATTCTTTCTAGACGACTATGGTATCCTAAAAAGTCACCCTAAAAATGAAGGAGCAAGTGTAAGACTAGCGATTCCATCTAGTCTTAGGGACACAGTAATTGAGCTCCACCATGAGCTACCTAGTGGAGGACATCAGGGTATGGTCAGGATAATGGCTAAGATTAAAACCAAATATCAGTGGTACAAAATGACATCTGACATAAAGACCTTTGTTGCAACATGTGCAGCCTGCAACAAAAATAAGAAACTCAACAGGTATGGGAGATGTCCTATGACTAATTACCACGCTGGTTCCCCTATGGAAAGGGTACATTTAGACTTTATAGGACCACTACCTAAGACAAAGAATGGACACGAGAATATCTTGATGTTGGTAGACCAGTTTACAAAATGGACAGAGTGTATACCTTTGCCTTCTCAAACAGCAGAAGTTATAGCACAGGCGGCTATCAACGAGCTTTTCTCCAGATTTGGATATTCGTTTGAAATTTTCTCAGACCAAGGTCGAAATTTCGAGAGTTCTATGTTTAAAGTAGTTTGTGATCTCCTGTAGATACATGAAGCCAGGACTACACCTAATAGACCTTCAGCTAATGGCCAGATAGAACGCCAGAACCGCAGTCTAATGGATGCTGTGAGATGTTTTGTGGACCAACAACAGGAAACCTGGGATAAACACTTGGCTCAGTTAGCAGGGGCATTGAGAGCTAGTGTAAACAGGAGTACTGGTTACACCCCCAAACAAGTTAATGTTGGGCCGGAAGACAAATCAACCAGCTGATTTGATATTTGGTAAAACTGAGGAACCCAAGTACACTGGGACTGAGGAGTATATTTATAGGCCTTGTAAAATCTATTAAGAGTGCTCATGAGATAGCAAGGAACACCTTAAAAACAAGCCAGGCTAAAATGAAGAAAGCTTATGGCCTTCGAGTATTAGAACGGCAAATACGCGGCCGGTGACCGCGTGTATGTTTTAGATACAGCGCAGATAAAGGGTAAGAGCAAAACATTGAGCTCACCGTGGAAGGGGCCTGGTACGCTTATAGGTAAAATTACTCCCTATGTGTACAAGGTTAAGCTTCAAAGAGTGGTATTCAACACAAATCATGACAGGCTGAAGCTATTCAAGGACAGGAATATTCCTACAAGGCTGCAGACCAGCCATGAACAGTTTACCCAAGGTACAGATGTCCTTGCTCCAAGAGTAAAGACTAAGGCAAAACAATGTTGTTTGTGCAGGGGCCTTGATATAGGTGAAATAATGGTGCAATGTGACCAGTGTAAAGAATGGTTTCACCTACAACTTGTATATGATTATCTGTCGAAGAGGCAGAACAGACAGAAAAATACATCTCAAAATGTAAACTCATTAATAGACCACTTCCCCCAACAGATACAGGGGAAGAAGTAAATGTACAATAAGGCCAACCACTAATAACCTTCTCGTTTTGTCTTTCCAGTATGTCAGAAAGAAAAGAATCCACAGACACTGAGTCAGACTCTGACCAAGCCAAAGTGTGGCCAGTAGAAGGAGAAGTTAAAATAGTGGTGGACACTAATAACAATCAGAAGAGGGTAGTCCTTGATCAATCCATGCTGGGTAGAGGAGCTACAGTGGAGCGAGGGGCCAAACCTTACTGTTTCCGGTCGGGCGCCGGACGGGGATCCGGGTTCGTTCTAGTGTCGTCCTAGAACCAGAGGAGCAGGTGGGTGAGGAAATGCCTCAGGCAGACCCACATGGTACAGAAGCCACGCTGGCAAAAGAGGAAACTAAACCAGATGCCAAACTGGCAGAGCCAAGGGCTGTTAGCTTACAAGAAGTTTCAACCCAAGCTGGGGCGTGGGCACAGGCTGAACCCAATTGGTACATTTGTCCTAGGAACTTTACTCCTGAGCGCACCTGGTTGACAAGTCAGAGGGACCAACAATGTCCAGTGAGGGGATGCCCAGTAGTGACCCGCAATGTGCGCCGTCACGTCTTAGGAGAGCACCTGAAGTTCATGTTTGATGTCCGACAAGTAGCTAACCTGATGAGGCACCGTGAGTATCATCAATACCGATGACGGATAATCATCGTTCTGGTACAGTGGCTCACCCGTCGTGAAGACGCCACATATTATGACTAGCTAAACAACTTGAGGAAACAGGCTAGAGTGCCAAGTGGATACCACCAGACTGGGGAGGACATTCCTGTTTTCAGGACCGTTTGTCGGGAAATGGGTCGGCCTACATCAGCCTGGTTTCGTATACAGCCAGTGGCAAGCATAACAAGCCCAGTATGTATCCTGCATTGGACAGTGATGGCATCAGCGACCGCCTTCCGCTCCAGCAGGAATTAAGGTGTCCACAACTGGGCTGGGAGCCTGGTACAACCTCTGGTTCATGGCGTGTATTATTCCGTCACATAAAGGACGTAAATAATTGTGAAAGGACTTAAATACTTGTGAAAGGACTTATATACTTGTGAAAGGACTTAAATACTTGTGAAAGGACTTATATACTTGTTAAAAGGACTAATATCTAGCAGAAGCATTTTTTAAATTGTATGCTTCGACCGTTCGCCTCACATCCCATGTACTGTATATAGATATAGGAAGATGTGGTATGAGTGCCAATGAGACAACTCTCCATCCAAGTTACAATTTATAAAAGTAAACCATTATAGGTCAAGGTACGGCCTTCAACACGGAGCATTGGCTCACACCGAACAGCAAGCTATAAAGGGCCCCAAAAAATTACTAGTGTAAAACTATTCAAACGGAAAACCAACGATCTAATCTATATAAAACGAGAAACGAGAAACACGTATGAACTACATAAAGACGACAACTATTGTAATCAGATTCCTGACTTAGGACAGGTGCAAACATTTGCAGCGGGATTAAACGTTTTAATGGTATCAAACCTTCTCCCTTTTCTGAAACAATAGTATAACATCACAACATAGAAAAACACACTATAAAATATCAATTGGAAGGCTTAACTCAATCAAAAAACGTAAATTAACACACAATGAACGAATGAATTTGACCTGTGACACCTGAATGCAAATACACAGTTAATAAAAAATTACAAGGGATAAATAATTAAAGTCAAAAGTAAATAAACAGGTTTAAACAAAGTTAAAGTATGATATCACTGTGAAATTTCAAACAATTTTTAGAAAATCATCACTTTTGAAGAAACCTGCGTCATATTATACACAGGTAAATGAAAATAATTTTGTTGTTAAGTATGCTTCTTCTTCTGTGTGTATAAAATCTTCCGTTTAGGAATACCAAGAAATTTCTTTAATATCAATAAAACTAATCTAACACTTGGTACATATGGGGTGAATATCAACAATAAAATATACAATTAGTGCTAGATAAAACTTCCTGTACAGGTCCAAGAACAGCATCTAAGGAAAATGAAATAATTTTGATGTTCATAGTACGAAGAAGTGAAAATTTGTAGTAAATTAAATACCAAATAATCAAAGCTGGTATATAGACATGATCCATGTTAACATTAAATAACAAAAAGCATTACAAATAGTATCAACAGGTCAAATTAAAAGAAAGTACGATTTGAGAGTACTGCAGTTACTGACAGCTAGTTAAAAGCCAAAACAATTAATAATAAAAATCATGCATCAGAGACTAAAATCAACTAAAATACATCCCAGGATTTAGTATTTTAACGTCATGAACAGTCAAAGAAGACCTGACTTGTGCAATGCCAAAATAAATGTATCGACAGGTAGTAGGATAGTTAGGAGTGACTTCTTTATAGATAAAAATGAACGTGTGTGTGTGTCTCTATACATCCCGTTTGAAAAGAAAATACAAATTTAGTTATGTTTTAATTTGCTAATGACAAAATCGATATTAGTGCCAATGTAAACTATATTCAGAGATCTAATTACAACATTGGTACGATAACCTTTACTAATAAGTTTGTTTAAAGGTTCGATAAGTTTACACGGATCATATAATGACTTCCGCGCTTTTAGTACAATATTACCATAAAATTTAGGATGTGAAATACAATTTTTAATAAGTTTTCTACAGGTACAGCCAAATTTACTAATCAAATCTTTGTATCTATGAAAGAATTTAGTAAAAGTTTTAAGTAATTTATGGTAACGAAATCCTGACTTAATAATTTACCATTGATACATTGATTGCGTTCGTTAAAATCTATGACATCACTACACACATGGGCATACCGAACGAGTTGGGATATATAAACACCGTATGATGGAGCCAAAGGCACATCGCCGTCTAAAAAGGAAAATTAACAATAGGGAATGAAAATCATCTCTTTGTCGTAAATTTTAGTATGGAGTTTCCTTTAGAAATTGAAATGTCTAAATCTAGAAAAGGACAACTGCTGCTGTTTATGTTAGATTTAGTTAAAGTAAGTTCTTTTGGGTAAATTTCGGTAGTATATTTAGAGAACTCTGGATTATTTAACGAAAAAATATCATCCAGATAACGGTAGGTATTGTTGAATGTATCAACCAAATGTAACAATGATGTGTCTCTACTGAGTTTGGTCATAAACTGAGATTCATAGCAATACAGGAATAAATCTGCTATTAAAGGGGCGCAGTTAGTGCCCATAGGAATACCTACTACCTGACGATACACTTTATCGCCGAAACGTACATATATGTTATCTAGGAGAAAATTTAAAGCTTCAATCATATCCTCACATTTCCAGTAAGTGTATCTAGCATACTTTCCTTTTCGTCACAGAAAAGGCTTTAAACGAGTTACAGCAAATAAATTTACAATGAGATTTTCGAAAGACCATTTTATTAAATATGAAAATTTTTCTTTATTAGATTGTGTGGAAGTGTAGTGTAGAGAGTAGAAAAATCATAACTGTCAACAGAACCAAAGGACCATCAAAAGCATGTATTTTATCTAAAACCTCTAAAGAATTTTTAACACCCCAACAATAATTAATACCATTATTTTCATAAGCTTTATTTCAAAAGTTAATAACTAGTTCTTTGATAGTACTAAGGGAGGTAGTAAGAAGCACTGATATATTAGTAGTAGAACACTTACTAGATGCGGAGATGAAACGGAATTTAAATGGTTTTTTGTGTAATTTCGGTAACCAGTACATGGTAGGGACTTTCAAATGTTCGGAAGAGGCTTTAAGCTGGGTAGAAGCAGTGATATGCTTGTTAACGATTTGACTCTCAGTGGTGCGTACGGACCTGAATGTAGAGGAGTTGATAATTTCCTTTTGAAGAACTTCCGTGTAGTATATGCGTCATACTACCACTACATTATTGGCTGCCTTGTCTGCCGGTACGAACACAAATCGCTCTGCGAGTACTTGGAGTTTATTTTTTATTCTCGAAATGGGAATATCATGGACCCTATTATTAATTTCAGAATTGTTTTCAAAATGAGATATTCGAATATTAACAGTATTCATAATTTTATTCAAATAACTGTCTAGAGATTTTTTATCAGATTTTTCACGTTTGCACCAATTTTTACAGTAGGCAGACAGAGCGTCTTTAATGACCTGACGACACTGTTTCCAATCTATTATAGATGGAGGACGGTATTTCGGTCCTTTCTTTAGAAAAGTTTTGACCTCACGGTCTTCGAAGATGTTGAGGTCTCCTGTAATAACATGACCACAGGGAACATATCTAAAACTAGATGTTTCACAGTCTCAAGTGGAAGGAACATTATTTTCTATATTGACGTCTGATGTAACTGACGTATAATTAAAAATCAAACTTCTGCTGGTTTTTTTTTTATAAGAATACGAAATAATGGGTGGTTCTATATTATCAAAATATGGAGGTATTTGGCTATAGACGGAAGAGTCATTGAATATGCTAGATAAGTTAATAAAATCAACACCTCTATTTATATATTTTAATTTAAGAAAATGTCGTTTATGATTTTCAGGTTTATCGATACTAGGAAACAGCCTGTGATGACAAAAGGCTGTAATAATACGGGTGTATTCATAAAACGGGCTAAAAAAAGAAATTTTATCACACTCCAGAAAAATAGCATATAATTTACTTATTGGTATCTGACCCAGTTTGCATAATACTTGATGTCTGCCATTATTTTTTATTATAGATAACAGATCAGCAAGTGTATAATTTATACGATTTTTAATACGTTGATTACGGTGTTTGCGTTTACCATGAGACCTATTATTTCTAAGTCGTTTATCAACAATATTAATGACATCGATAGAAGTTTTAGATATGTTCCCCTGTCCTAATATTTTGTCATTGAGACCGAGAGGATAAGCTGTTTGAAGTCTTTTTATCCAAAATAATTCGCGAACTTCACGTGATTTTTCAAATTGCTTGTGTGATTTTCCTGGTTGTTTCTGAACGGTTTCGAATTGGAATTTTATAAATTTAAGATTGTGATTATGCTTATCTAAATGTTGATATACCAAACTTTTGAATTTTTTGGGTCTACGAAAGCGGTAAATGTGTTCTTGATTTCTTTTGTAATACTGTCGTCCCGTCTGTCCCACATATTGAATACCACACTTAGGTTGGGTTCAGGTTACCACATATATCAGGTTTTGAGTTTTTCAGGTAATATCACAGGAAAAGGAGAGCGAAAAAGTTCTCCCGTTCACTGTTGACCTTACAGTATTTTGAGAAATTAATCTAAAACAGGTTAGTCATTTTTTGGCATTGCACGGGAAAATTTGTGGATATCCACGTGCATTTTTGTTAAACAATCTGACTGTAGTGGCATTACAAATACGTTTATTTAAGCACGTGGATAATCTAGAAGTTGTGTTGTTAATAATTATACACTTCGTTCCAATAGTTTAACCAACAGGACTTGGTAGCACCATCATGACCACTGTATATAGTAGTGTTTCTAGCAGTATCGTAGTTTAATTGTTAATGAGGTGATGGTGGGATTTGGACCAGAGGTCAGCTTTTTATGGTTATGTGCTACTATCCCTATTCCGGGAGTGGATGCTTTATTTTTGTCTTATCTTGTCGGGTTGAAATTTTATAAGGGAATTTTTTTCTGTAGTGATTAGTCAAATTGGAAATTCAGGGCGGTGTAATTAATTGTCTCCAAGACAGCAGTATAGTGATTTAAGTTGATTAATGATTTTTTGTTATATAAGTATGTATCTTTTCTGCGTATAAGGTTATCAAATGGTTATGTAGAATATGTCTTTAACTTCGTTTAAGTACTCAACCAAAAGTTTCTTTAATTGAAAAAGGGAATAGGAATTTTTTTATGAGAGATAGGTAGAAAGGAGGTATTTTGGGAATAGCTGTTGAATTCAAATTGTGGAAATTTTCCTATGTAGAGATACATGTAGTAAAAACTTCAAGATGTATATGGAGATAGGATTGATACATTTTCCCAGCTAATGGGATGGTTGATGACCTTTTTTAAAGGGTAATTTGATTTTTTTATGGTTTAGAACTGTTAAGCTTTCCATTTTATTTTTTAGGGAAATACATTCTGATAGATATTTTCCCATATCTGGGATGTAGGGGTGGACATTTTTAGCAACCTTGTGCCATGGTTTAGTCAGTAAAAGACGCTGCCGAGTTTTTACAGTTGTCCTTTGTCGGAACTGTCGTTCCTCCTTTCTAAGATGGAGGGGTATGTAGGGTTATTGCCCCACAGATCTAGCGGGTTTCCTCAGCCTGGAGCGGTTACACTGGTAGAGAGCCGAGAGAACCGAAGGGAAACCTGACACAAGGGTCAAGTCTGAACATGCTCAGCCTTTTTCTTATCGCAGGCTGCACGTTGATATGACAAGACGTCCAAGACTAATACCAAGCCTAGCTTTGATAAATCTGTAGGAAAGGTAACTAATATCTTCCATATTATATCTATATATCAGTCCCATCTTTAGGGTAAGCGTAGAGCTCAGCGAGACAGGCCAAGTGACACTTAAGTATATTTCAATATGTTGTATGATCTTGTATAACATAAAAAAGTCATATTTGCAAACATCAGTTTAGACTAACTTAACTTAAAAGGACAGTTATCGAATGGAATTTCTGGGTCAAATTCGTTAAATCAGTGCCACAGGCTCTTGGGTATATGATACAGAATTTTTTTATTTTTTTTTTTTTTGTTGATTAAAATATTCAATTTTCTATATTTATACTACATATCTATCACTACTGCGCATGTCTCACCTAGTTTCGAGTGATTTTACCAACTTTGAGACAAACCCCCATTTTACTATCCACACCAAGAAACAACTAGAGGCTCCCAAGAGCCTGTGTCGCTCACCTGATTCTACTTTGGTTTTGGAAATCATGTAAAAATAGACAAAAATCATAACAGATATCCTAATAATAATTGAGGCCAAATTTGGTTTAATATTGGCCCCGTAATTTAATCAAAAGCAGAAGACTTTTGTAAAGTTTACAGAAATTACCAATAAATTCATTGAAATTGAAGAAAATGACTTTATAAGGACAATGACAAATCAGCTACAAAGTAACAACACTTGGTCAGCACCTCAAAAGAAACATTCATACCATGTTTGGTTTCAATCCATTAAGCGGTTTTCAAGAAGAAGACATTTGTATAAATTTCCCATAGGGTCCTTTGTTAAACTTAGTCCCCCGTTGGCAGCCATCTTGGTTGATGGATTTGCTACAAAGTAACAACACTTGGTCAGCAGCTCATAAGGAACATTCATACAATGTTTTATTTCATTCCATTTAGTGGTTCTCTAAAAGAAGACATTTGTATGTATTTTCCGTAGGGTCCTATGTTAAACTAAGTCCCTCTCTGGCGGTCATCTTGGATGATGGATCGGCTTCAAAGTAATAACACTTGGTCAGCACCTCATAAGGAACATTCATGCCATGTTTGGTTTCATTCCATTAAGTGGTTCTCTAAAAGAAGACATTTGTATGTATTGTCCATAGGGTCCTATGTTAAATGAAGTCCCCCCACTGGCGGCCATCTTGGATGATTGATCGCCTACAAAGTTACAACGCTTGGTCAGCACCTCATAAGGAACATTCATGCCATGTTTTATTTCATTCCATTTAGTGGTTCTCTAAAGAAGACATTTGTATGTATTTCCCATAGGGTCCTATGTTAAACTAAGTCCCTCGCTGGTGGCCATTTTGGATGATGGATCGGCTACAAAGTAACAACACTTGGTCAGCACCTCCTAATGAACATTCATGCTATGTTTTGTTTCATTCCATTCAGTGGTTCTCTAAAAGAAGTCATTTGTATGCATTTCCCATAGGGTCCTATGTTAAACTAAGTCCCTCACTGGCGGCCATTTTGGATGATGGAACGGCTACAAAGTAACAACACTTGGTCAGCACCTTGTTAGGAACATTCATGCTATGTTTTGTTACATTCCATTCAGTGGTTCTCTAAAAGAAGTCATTTGTATGCATTTCCCATAGGGTCCTATGTTAAACTAAGTCCCCCGCTGGCGGCCATCTTGGATGATGAATCGGCTACAAAGTAACAACACTTGGTCAGCGCCTCATAAGGAACATTCATACCATGTTTGGTTTCATTCCATTCAGTGGTTCTCTAGAAGAAGTTCAAAATGTAAAAAGTTAACGACGACGACGGACGACGGACGCCAAGTGATGAGAAAGCTCACTTGGCCCTTCAGGCCAGGTGAGCTAAAAAGACAACTAACTCGACGCCATCTTGCGTGCTATAAATAAATAATAAAATTGACCTACCTGGATTCCCCATCGATTTTTATGTAAAACATGCCTTTTTCGGCGTCCGATCGCAGACGTCGTTTCTATTTATCAAATTGGTACTGTTCCTAACATTTTTAGTCCATCTCAAGCATATAATAAAAAGATTTTGACTATTTTCACTAAATTCAAATTTACGTGCCCGGAAGTTTACTGTTAATATTCAGGGGAAGTTACTTTTTCCCGATCTTTTGTTAAAGGAAGTAATATTTTCCGGACTTTTCGGAACATCTCAGCAAGTACACATTTTGAATTTAGTGAAAAAGTCAAAATCTTTTATTATATCCTTTGATTGAGTTAAGCTATTTCAGTTGATATTTCATATTGTGTCTTTCTATGTTGTGATGTTACACTATTGTTTCAGAAAAAGGGTTAAGGTTTGGTACCATTTAAACGTTTAAACCCGCTGCATTTGTTTGCACCTGTCCTAAGTCAGGAATCTGATGTTCAGTAGTTGTCGTTTGTTGATGTGGTTCGGTGTGAGCCTAGGCTCCGTGTTGAAGACCGTACTTTGACCTATAATGGTTTACATTTATAAATTTTGACTTGGATGGAGAGTTGTCTCATTGGCACTCATACCACATCTTCTTATATCTATAGGTAGGTCAATTTTATTATTTATTTATAGCGCGCAAGATGGCGTCGAGTTAGTTGCCTTTTTGTTTCTTAGTGTGGATAGTAAAATGGGGGTTTGTCTCAGAGTTGGTAAAATCACTCGAAACTAGGTGAGACATGCGCAGTAGTGATAGATATGTAGTATAAATATAGAAAATTGAATATTTTAATCAACAACAAAAATAAAAAAAATTCTGTATCATATACCCAAGCGCCTGTGATCAGCGCAGTAAAAAAGTTTTCTGATCTTTAGGTGGACAGAACCCCTTGAGCCAGACTATGTATAGAGTACTATAAACAGCTTCGTATAAAACTAGGGTTATTCCCCGACTAAAAATAGCCATGGAGGAAATCCGTTTTATTTATATAATTGGTGAAAAAGTATCATGTTTTAAGATTTGATGGTGAAAATTAGCCAATTAGCTTTCAATTAAAACAGGTTGAATGATTAATTAATTTAAAAATTAGGTTATAGATATTTCATATCTGTTGGATAGTTTTGTGGTGTCTCGTAAATTATACCATAGCTTTTGTTGAAAGCCCCGGCCTTAACCTCACGAGACCGAAGGTCAAGTGATGTTGCCGAAGGGGTTTCAACAACAACTGTGGTATAATTTACGAAACATCGCAAAACTATCCAAAAATATGAAATATCTGTTTTAACCTATTGCAACTTTCACTGTTAAAAATATTTTGCATATATTTTTTTTGTTTTGCATTAAAAATAACTTGATAAGATTCAGTAAAAATATTCCCTTGGTTTGGGGCCATACAAACCCCGCCCACTTTCTAAAAATCACGGACTTCTTAAAAGGCGCGAATATCAGTTGGACAAGATTCATCGACAGTAATGGAGCGTCAAATATCGTTTCCAACGAAATATGATAATACAGAAAGAATAATATGATCGTTATATGTGTGCGATGAAGAATAAGACATTACCCCGACACAAATATGTGAAGATTTAAATATATAGGAAAAGACCCAATTCTTGACAGCGATGATTACAGACTTTCACGGATTGCAGCAAACTGGAAAATAATTTCACAAGGACAGTTTTATGAATGACGGTTTAATAATGTTATTTGTCGGGACTATAATTATGCTGCATTGGAGATTTTAAGCACAAACTGCAGACTATTCCCAGTTAAAAATGAAATTGCTTTGCTGCTAAGGGTGAGTATTTATTTTATCAATCAACTTTATTAAGTTAAAATGATTATACTTATCTTTAAGATTTTGAATAAATCATATTCCATTTAATTTATACCAAAAGCCAAAACCTTACCATAATTGATATTTTATTTCTAGATTAAGAAAATGCTACGTAAATTGGTCTAAAATTTATGGTTCGTTTTGGGCAACTCGACCCTACCTAATTCATGTAATTATAACGGTCTTCCGTGACATTTTTTTTAAGTAAGAAAACTCGTGTCGAGTTGTCAGCTGCAGTCTAGTCTTATTTATTTCCAACCTACATTTACATTTTAACATGTCACTCTTAACATACTTTTTATTAGGTAGCTATGTCAGGAAAAAAAATAAAGTTCACTTTCCATATATTTTTTCTAAATATTCAATAATTTATGACCTTCACCTGTCTCAAAACACAAAGCAATTTTATTGGTTGTCTGTTTAAACTATGCAATTCCCCTTTCCAAAAATATGATTACATAGGGATTTTCCATTCACAGTGTTTTAGCCAAGAGAGGTAACTCTAATTTATTTTTGTTCCTATCATGGAATAAATGACACTTTGCTTTTATAGTCTGTTTCTTCAAACAAGTTTCTGCAAAGATTAAAGGAAAGTAACATTTTATTGATATTTATATATAATAAATTGTTTTATATATTCAAGAAATATTAAAACATGATTTTAAAAATCTTAATTATGTTTTTAATAGTTGAAAAAAATATGTAATCTAAATTTTATCACATGATTGAAACCTAACTGTCTTGTTTTTTTGTATAATATATTATGTTATAATGCACCTTGTATAAACAAACATCAGAAGCATGTAATTGAGTAAGTGTCGTTTCTTGCTGTATATCATATCTGCTTTTCATTTATTATTTTGTACATAAATTAGGCCAGTTAGTTTTTTTTTTCATTTTAATTGCTTTACAATTATCAATTCATGGCCTTTATCGCTTACTATGCAGTATGGGTTTTGTTCATTGTTGAATGCCGTATGGTGACCTATTATTGTTGTTAACTTTACGTCCTTTTGTCTCTGGTGAAGAGAGAGTTGTTTCATTTGCAATCCTTTATTACTGTTTTAACAAAATGGTTTGTTATTCAAAGATTAAACAGACCTACACTGATATCCTTATAAATAAATATGAATTGCGTGAAATTTATCGATGGATGCATAAGTACAAGCTAGGTTGGTTTTTTTAACGACACTGACTATCCATGTATAACTGATTGAGGGTGGTTTTTAACGATCTTGACCACCCATGAGGGTCTTGCACAGTCGGTAAATTGTATACAACGGCGGGGGGATTTTTAACAATCTTGACTACACATGAGGGTCTTGCACGGTTGAAAAAATGATTTGTATTGACCGTGACTATACCCTTGACAGACGGAAAATTGATCTAGGTAGTTTGAACCTACCTTGACTACCTATGAAGGTTTTGCACAGTCATGAATTCATTCTTACTTATGGGGGTTTATAACGACCTTGACAGGTTATAAAGCCCTCATACGGTAGGTGAATTGTTTGAGGATTCAATCAAGAACTATATGAAAATATCAAAAGTTCTAAGTTTTGGTAAACAAAAAATCAAAACATTTCAAAACAGACAATAAATAACTGAATGTTGATAAATATTTATATAACTAAAATTATAAATTCTACTATTTATTAATTGTTGTGTAATTTATAATGATTAGACATCAAATTAAATAATTATTAGTAAATTGAAATAACAAGCTTGTTCAAGGGAGACAACAACCACAGTTCTGGTTCATTATTGTAAAAATTTCATTCACAATAAATCTATTCATTCATTAATCTTTACATCAGTTACTATTATTATTGTCATTCTAACAATTTATTTTTTACATACACATGTACAAGACCCCCAATTTTAATGAGGATAATTGGATAATTGAACAGCTTGTACTTATGTTGAATAAATAAACACTATTATTATTTAAGACAGTTGTTGATTCTGTCGTATTTCTAATGAATTTCAATGAATACAAATATGTGTGAATCGGTGTTTTTATCCCATACTACACATTAGAACGGACGGGATCACCCTCACCAACCCCTTAAAATTAAAAAAGTAAAACAAACATAATATCACACATTCTCATATGTTTTCATCCAAAAATAATTGTATCTTGTATCAACAATAAGATGTTTTTTTTTCATATCAAATTTATATCAGCAATAAACACATACCCCAAAAAATGATAGACTATAATGTCAAGGGAGATAACTATCGCCATGTTTTTTTAAAAGATTCATTTGGAGATAATTAGACATTTTAGTTAAAAACAAATTATATGAAATGTCTTTAATCATCAACTTGTATATGACTTTAAAAGATTTTTGAAGGTATCGACGTTTAACAAAAATAATTTGTCTATATTATTCAATAACGTCACCGTTGATTCATTTCAACAAAACGTAAATCTTACTAGTAACACTTTTACACTTTTGTGTGTTACAAAACATATTTAAATTGTTAATATTACCCAAAGAGAAAAATTGAGGAACAAATCATGGTAACAAATGATAAACAAATCGTATGATTTCTTTGTGATTTGAAAGTGATAAAATTTCACATGCAAATGAGCTAACAAATCACAATAACAAATCACGAACAAATTGCTTACAATTCATAAGCAAATCATTAACAAATTGTGAAGAAATTGTTTTGAAATCATTAACAAATCAGAAGTAATTGCTTTCCTACTTCAAGCAAATCACAAACAAATTGTTTTCAAATCGTAAAGAAATTGTAAAGAAATTGTTATCAAATCTTTAACAAATCAGAAGTAAATCATACCTCAAGCAAATCATAAACAAATTGTTTTCAAATTATGAAGAAATTATTAACAAATTGTTATCAAATCTTTAACAAATCAGAAGAAAATCATATATTCCTACCCCAAGCAAATCACAAGCAAATCGTAAATAAATTGGCATCAATCATCAATTCACAGATTAAATCATTTACATCCAGATCAAAAATATGTTCTGCCCTGAAAACCCCAAACTCTGGAGCGCAATTGTCTTCATTTTACCTTTAATAGCAACTCCTCTAATTGTAAAAAGGAATACTATCTTTGGTTGCGACTAGGGACGAATTGTTCCCTCTGTGTAGGTTTCTCTTACTTTTCTCCCGAATTTGACTATAACGAAATTTGAAAAAAACATAGGCAACCACGTGTACTTAGTAGAATGATGTCGAATAGGTGATGGGTCTTAGTCTTGGTCCAAATCTGCTACATTGTATTATAGCTTTGTCCATTTTGCCCGGGACCTGGTCAGTAAACAACAATTAAAACATTGAACTTGCCAGTGAATTTTGTCTGCTGGCACGGGAAGCTAGTCTTGAAATGAATGCTTTGATCTGTTTACACATCTTTTACACATTTTACACATTTTTTTTTTTGAAAACTAATCCTTACAGCACAAAAATATCATGATTATAACGAGATACTGAAATGCACAGTTTCTGAATTTTAAAGGTTAATTAACGTTTGAATAGTATTAGTTGAATATGTGAAATTATAAATAGATAACTGAGATTCCTTACCACCATCATCTTTCATAGACTGAATAAAACTCATCATCTTGCAACCTTCTTTGTTCAGTTATTATAGAACAGTATTTGAAATTTGAATTTGACCTCAACCGGAAGTCAGAGATAGATAAACAAAGAAAGTTTGAATGCATTAATATTTTATTCATTGTAGCAAATCATCAATGAATCACACCAAGATAGCTAACAAAGTTAACAAATCATTTTCAAATCATTTTATATGATATTCAAAGTTAACAAA
>JAASAO010001213.1:0-38543 GCA_017311375.1 Mytilus coruscus
ATGTTCACTTTCTCAATTTATCGAAACAAAGCAAATCTACATATCTAATGTTCGTTAAAATTGGGAATCTATAAATATATGACAGGAAGTTTAGTGCGCATGAATTTTACTTTTAGGAGTAACCACCTTTGTGAGAGAACAATTGTGTACTTTGTATATACTTATATATACAAAAGGTGTATCAATAGTATCCTCATGATGTCGGTATCACAAAAAATGGCTACTGAATGGAATATGACCACAAATGATATCATCTGATGGTCTGAAGCTATTCTCCAGAGATTTAAATGACAACTTGTACTTAGTTTTATATTGGTATATTAATTAATGATTCAAATTTTCCTTCACAAAAACGCAAAAGAAGCAGTAGTGTAGCACCATTTTGATTTATGAAATGTTATCAAAAAGATTGGTCAAGAAATATAATTCACATAAACATAATACAAATGTATCAGAATCAATCTGGTTTTAATATTACTCAGACAGAGTGATGCATATATAAATATATGAAACATGAGACAGACAGAAACCTCCTGTAAGCGTCTTCTTGCAGGATTACACGCAATGATAATACAATCATTGCGTGAAATCCAGAAAAATTATAAGTTTTCATTCAAGGATCTTGATTTTACTGTTTTCTAACACTTTGAAGTTGTTGTGAAGTAAACAGATGCTATCTTTTAATGTAGATGTTTAAATTTGCTCCGCTTACAAGAAATCCCAGTAGACCTTGAACATTGAAGATTGAGCTTGAGGGTGTTCAACACCGTTAATATAATTTTCTTTTGAAGAAAATAGTGAAGACATTTATTGATGTCACTAATATTGTTGTTCGGGCGAAAGGCATTCATTAAATTTATGGTTAACGTAATATATGTATAGGTTCCCATGAATAAATATAAACACACTTTAACGTAATTTTTGAAGGCTTCTATACAGATACCATCTTGGTAATGCAAAATATTTATTGCACGAAGCTGTGAAAAAGATACAGAGACGACGGTAGCAGCAGGTTCCCTTCAAGCCGTTCAGGGCAAAATTTGCAATGCAATACGAAAACAAATAATAATGTCTAGTAATTTCACTGCAAGTATCAAGTTACCATACACATGGTATAAATATTGATTAAAAAATAAAGGAAACATTATAAATTTCATGCGTTAGAAGCGCTTTTCTGGATTTACCTTCATCAGGAACGCTCTAATCCGAATATCTTAAATCCAACGATGTATATAAACTGAATTATTGCATGTTATATCAGCTATAAAAAGAGCTTTGACATAATAGCCAAATCAATATATGTAAACAAACATGTACCGTAAATAAATACGCAATTAATATACCAAGCTTACTTATTATTTTTCGATCATAAGACAGTTAAGTTTTAGATATTGTACTATCGTTGCAGTATTTGTGATCAGCTGACGCTTAACTAATTTTCTAATTATTTTTTTAAAAAAAATTTGGTTTTTTCTGACCGTTGGGTAAATAAGAAACAAAGATGAATAATTGCAGAGGCTTAAGGAATTAAAATAAGGCCCGTACAGCTATACGATAAGTAAACACAATTCCACCTGCAACGATATAATATCCAGAGTAAAATTAAATGAAAAATAGATAGATAATCTTGCATTTTTAAAATTAATACAAATGAAATTCAATATGGATCCCATGCATAATTCTGCAAAATGCATTTTTATTCTATGTAATCTGGTAATCAAATTTTAAAACGGATTAAATTATGTGATAAAATAGTCACAATATTACTATTTTTTTTTTATAAATTAACCTACTTTACAGGTAAAGAAATAACAAGGTTTCTTTAAATTATATTCAAATCAATTTTTGATACTAGAAGGCGTTCACTGTGATATTATATATTTCTTTTTTGTCTTATCATTAACTTTTATCGTGTGTGCTCATGTTTAGGTATAAGAGCAAACAGTAGTTTTCAAATATGCAAATCTCATGAATCCTTAAGGAAATACCATTCTACGTAAAAAGCAAAACACAGGGAATCGCATGATCTCAAACAGGAGCGGGTATGTTTTTCTGATGAATATGCAATATCTGCAATGCGAACACACTCAATAAAAACGTAATAATCAAGGATAGGAAAAATAGGTAAATTCATATAACAGAAGAGTATTCTATTGTATCAAATGTATTCTGCCATTTCGATACATGTAGCTGGTTTATTTTAAGTAATACATCTGTATTAAGCAGATTGTGCGTGTTTTAATGGCTAAATTCAATGTCGTAACGACTATTCAGATAAAATAAATGATGTAATAGTAAACATTAAATATTGGGGAATAACAGCTCAACATTTACATGGTTTACTACCAAATCATCCTTATTTAGGCCTCGTGCATTTCTGAATTAGTCGTATCTCTAATTCACGTATTTTCATCTGGTGTTTAACGTTTTCAATTATTTTTCGTTGTAAAGAAAAATGATAAATGATAAAACAAAAAAGAAATATATAATATCAGAGTGAACGCCTTCTACTAACAAAATTAAATAACATTTAAAAGTTTCAACAGATGGAATAAATAACAAAGAGGTGGTTTATTCATTGATACATTTATTTATAATGCATTGTTGCGTGTGTTCACATATTGAAAATACAGCTTTTCTTTTTTTCTTTATAAAGAAAGATTAAAGATGGACTTCCCCTTTTATGATATTACCTAAGAATTCGTTTCAAGTGTTTAAACAAATGAATGATTCATGTAATAAACATGCATAATACTGAACAAGTGTACTGGTGTAGAAGTTGCAAGTTGAGGTTTTACGTATTGGCAGCAACATAGGCAGGCATTTCTGAAAATAAGAGGAAATAAACTCATCATATAAACTATCATTTTAAAAAAATCGCCAGACGCTAGTTTCGTCCACAAAAAAAACAAAAAAAAACAAAAAAAAAAAAAAACCGCTTAAATAAAAAAAAGTCACAAAGGCCTAATACAGTATGAAGTTTAAGAGCATTGAGAACCCAACATTTTTAAAAGTTTTTTTTTTTCCAAATAGGCTAAGGTACTAAGATATTTAGGTGGGAGGAAATCTCCAACAACAGTGGCATCGACCAAGTAGTTGTAAATAAACTCATAATACATACCAGGATTAAAATTTGTGTACGCCAAATTCTTTATCTCAGCAACGCAAATGTAAATAAAACAAGCTGAAACTTTGTTATCAGGTAACATAACAACATACATATCTTTTCTTGCATTTCAGATCTCAAGGTTTGAAGAAGACATACATATAAAAATGGACGTAAATCTTAATAAAATCACTGGACGGGTATGTTTTGTGCCATCAATTATAATGTATACATTCTCAGGTTCTAACTAACAATTACTATTTTACTCGTTTTTCATATGTGTGGTTGAAAAGCATTGACGAAATTAAATATTTCAAACGCATTTACTTATTTAAGGAAATATTTTCAGTTACATGTACACAGGTTTTCTATTTGAATTGTACAATTATGATATGTTTTGCGTAAAATCGGACTGGTTATAATAACCGCCAAATAGTTATGAATAATGAATTTCGTTTCAGCTCACCCCGGGAAAAATTGCAACTACACGTGCTGATTTGTGATTATATCATGAATTTTCAATGGTTTTAAATGTAGTTTAGAATGAAGAAAAATATTTGAATATTATAACAATAAATGACAAGTGATATTAGTTAATATAATTTTACAGTCCTTTTGTTTCTTTGTAATATTGTTCATACCATGTTGCTACATTGAAATCTGTCTCATCTGGATTTTAATAAATCAGGCAATATAAGTTGCAATGTTAAAAAGCAGTGAAAAGCGAAAATACAAAAAAGTTTTGTGTAATCTAATTAAGTCAATTTATGCCTGAATTTATTCAGAGAAATTAGTGTTCCTAACTTTATGAACACCAAATAAACAGAAAATGAACATATCAGTAGCTTTTTCAGGTCAACACAGGAGTCCGTAATACTTGCATGGTGGAACAATAGGTGACGAAATATCTGTAAACATCGACATCGTCCAATTGGTTGTAAAAACTCGTCAGAGATATCAGCTTTAAGTATCAGATACATTACAAAGGTAGTAACGAAACAGGCCGGTAACAACCGTTGCCCGATAGTTTATCTGCACGAGTAGTCAGGTGAAGGTCCGAGGACTTTGACCTGACTACAAGTGCAGAAGAACTATACGACAGGCAGTTTCCGGCCTGCTTTTTTGTTACCTTTGTTTTGTATCTGACTTGTACGACGTTTCAAGAAAGAAGTAGTACATTTTGCATTTAGAAGACGTAGCAAAATTAAATAGATTAGAAACTTAAATGGCCATATATTTCCAGTTAATGTAAGTTACTGTACCAGTTCAAACACATTTTTTTCACTTCCCTTCAGGCCTTCTGGCGAGAGTTTTTTTTTTTTTTTTTCAAGAAATTCAATAAGAATTTTATAAAAAAGAACCATGTCAAGTAAAAAATGAATGTCGTACACATTTGAGACTTTTTAAAATGCCACTTTGCAAGTAAGTAATGTATGAATAGAAAATGAAAGGATATGGAGTAAATGTACATGGGACAAAATCGCATACAATACATAGAAAACATAGAAAATTATCAATGAACATATGAAGAATATTTCAGAGGTGAACAAGCTAACATTTGATTTTTATTTGGGGAAAAACGAAAAAGGGAGGAGGGGGGATTAAAAGAAATTTAAAATAAACAGGTTTGATGCTTTTTTGTTGAAAAATGCAGCATGTGCCATTCCATTTCCCCATTCCCCCGGAAATTATAATAAAAATCGTACGGTTGCTCCCAAATATATGTATTCAATATATATGAATTCAATATATATGAACTCAATAACAATATAAATGCAGACAAAGAATGATTTTCCTTTTTCGTTAGTGAATGAAATGTTATTAAAAATGGATTTTATCTTGTTAAATATATATATAGGCATATATTTTTTTTTTTTTTTTTTTAATTTTTCATGCTTATCAGACTGTTTATAATATGTCTCTTATAGTGTTGATCAGGATTAAACACGTGTCACAATATGATCCAATCGCAGCTTACCGACCAAAATTTGTGACATAAGTTGAATAATTTTCTTCAAGATTTACTGCCTTTTTGAACATGTATTACACGGACACTTTTTATTTATAGGATCAATCGTGCATTGATGATTTGATAGACATTTTATCTTTTGATCATATTTAATTTTGCTTACATATATTTCTTGTCTTTTTTATTAAAATATACCAGCATTTCTTTACTTTCAGCATTGTCCAGAATACTATAATTCATGTCCATATATTGAAAAAAAAAAATAAAATAAAATAAAAAATAAATACATTTACGGACCGACCAATTAGCTTCAAAAAGGGTGGGGCATGTTTTCTTTCTGAGTAAGAAAATTATTTAGTTTGTCATCTGCTTGACCACAATATATTTTTTTCTCATAAAATTGAGGATCATAATATTTTTTAGGAAAAAACCTTAACTCCCTTTTGAAGTTAAATGGTCAATTCCTTAGTGTACTTATATGAATAGTATATACTGGAATTGTTTGAAAAAATATAGTTATTGATGCCAACATAAATATTGTAATTAAAAAGACAGGAAATATGTAGATGAAACAAAAAGTTAAAATCTAATTGAAATTTAAAGTGCCCATGAACCCATTGATCATACACGGGTGATTCTATTCACAAAAAGTGTCCGTGTAACAACTAAAAGGTGTCCGTATATCATCTAAAAAGTGTCCGTGTAACACCCGTTAATGAATATTTTTCTATACCTATGCTGGGGGCACAGTCGTACAAATTTAGTACGCCAGACCCACTTAATGGCTCCAATTCAACTTTATACTAACATCACTTTATTTTGGAACCTGTATAAACAAAAGAAACATTGTCAGTTTGTGAATGAATTAGATTGAATTGCGTTTAAATGTGGAATATAAAACAAGAGATAATGAAAGATACAATTAGGTACTTAAAATTAATAAATGAATAGTTTATTGATTATTGTTCGTTTTGTAATAAAATAACAATATATAAAAGGATTATTATAAAAACTGAAAAATCAAATCGACAGAAACACAAATTTGAATTATTTAACTTCATGTCAGTTCAGGAATTAAATAAGATTATGTTTGCGCATGAGTGACTTAGTTCGACGAGGACAGCAGTGGTTTGTACTGATTTATAAATAAATGTTTTAGTCAAAATTATTTTTGTGAACGACATTGACAATAAGTGACTACAAAAACACAATAGCAACGTTGTTGATATTATGTTTGATATATTTTACGACAACTTCTAGATATGGCCTTGTTAGCCGAATGACGGTGAGAAAGAAGGGTGAAGATGAAAATAAACTCGACATAAAGTTAAGATTATTTTTCTGTCATTTGTATATTATAAACTAGCTCAAGGTTATATTAAACGACTCACAGACATATTCATTAAATACAAATAGCTTGCATATAGTACTGACTTATCAGTTATACACCATACGATTCGAATCGGGACCAAACTTGATGCGGGAAGATTCTATTTAGTTATGTAATTTTGGAACAAATTTTCAGATTTTTTAAACAGAAACCCCATATGAACACTATTATAAACAATTTGATGTAGAGTTCACAATTAAAGTATATTCTTTTAATCAGATGACAGCTAGAAATTTTGAAAAAAACAAAACAATGCGTATAACTAGACTATTATCAAATATGTGTTAAGAACCTTCAGTCCATCCAAAACATACTCAATCAAACTGAGATACAAATGCATCAGCAGCTACTTTTATTAAAATTAATAACTTCAAATTTTTTGTCCTTTTTTACTCCCTATAGGATACATGTTTTTAAAACCTAAACACATGTGTTAAGGGCAAGTAGTATTAGGATGCCAGGGTAATATTTGTCATGTTTCTTGTATCCTAGGATATAAAAGTCGCAATTTAATGCAATTTATTATCCAAAAAAAGGTCACTTTCTCCATGTATCGAGACCAATCAAATCTACACATAGAAATTCTTTAAAATCGTGAAAGTTGGTTCGTATACATCAATGTACATCCTTAGCTTCCAAATATTCGGCTTTGAGCGTTCTTTGTGACGGTAAGTAAAAAAATCGCTTCGGACGCAAGGAATTTATAAAATGATGTTCTAATTTTTTTAGGAATCTATAAATATGATACTGTAAATTTAAAAATTATTGCGATGGTTTAAATAATGCAAATAATGCGACTTGCTGAGTATCTCAATTACAAGAACTCGTATTATGATATCTTTTACATATGTCTGTATGCTGATTCTCCCGAAATCGCAATAATAAATCTCGCATTTTGCCCACTCTTCGAAAGTCGCAATTAAAATGCCCGTTATAATTTCTAAATTTAAAGTAGTAGGTTCAGAGCAAATGGATTTTGCCAGAAGGAGTTTCACTTTTGTGAAAGAACAATTACGTAATTTATATACAGAAAAAGGTGTGTAATTATTATCCTCACGATGACGGTATCACTACAACTACTGAACAGAATATCACCACAAATGATATCATCTGATGATTTGAAGTGAACCTCCAAAGATTTAGATGACAAGTTGTATATGGTTGTATATGGCATAAACATCAATAATTCACATCACAAAATACTATCATTGCGTGTAATCCCACAAAATTGTCAGTTTTCATTCGAGGATCAGGATAATTTTTTAACACTTTGAAGTTGTTGTGAAGTAAACAGATGTTATCTATTTTTATGTAGATGATTAAATTTGCTTCGCTTACAATGAATCCCAGTAGATCTTGGGCATTGCATACTGAGCTTGAGGGTGTTCAACACTGTAAACAGAATTTTCATTTAAAGGAAATAGCCAAGACATTCATTGACGTCACAAATATTGTTATTTAATGTAAGGTTAAGGTAGTACATTTATAGGTTGCCACGAATAAATGTAATCACGATTTAAATGAAGGGTTTATACAAAGGCCGTCTTGGTATATCAAACCGCTTATTGCACGAAGCTGCAAAATAGATACAACGAAGACGCTTGCCACAGGTTTCTTTTTGTTACATATATATATATATATACTGTAAACCAACTTATTTTCGCGGATACTTTATTTCGCGTTGAGCCCTTTCAAGCCCACTTCGCGGCGATTTAATTTCGCGATTTTCAAATTTACTTGATGTAGTTAGATAAGAAAAGATCCAAGTGTTTAAATTTTCGCGACTATTTATATTCGCGTTATTTATCTACTCTAGAGAGTTGCTAAATAATAAATCGCTCGCGAAAATTAGTTACCGCAGTGTCGGAATAATATTACAGTTAAAAATCGGATAATTTCTGTTACATGTGTGTTATTATTATTATTATTATTGTAAATAAAGTTTCTAGACCATTCTGTTCTATTACATTTTATAAATCTATCCATTGATCACTGTCTGCTTCTTTTAATTGTCAAATAACTTCCATGTTATGATTAATTGGTATTTAACGCCATTTTCAAGACTATTGTGTTATTTCGTGGCGGTCAGTTTTTATTGGTGGATGATCCAAGAATGCCCGGAGAGAACCATCAACCTTCGATAGCAAAACTGACAATCCTAGTCAATTAAGATTAAAATCGAGCGCTCCAGCCACGTGCGGGATTCGAACTTACAATCTCAGTGTTGACAGGCTAGTGAAACAGTAGTTTAACTCGACCACCGAGGTTCCACTCATTTTTTTTTGTACTAGAACAAACAAATGCTTAACTGTTGCTTATTTATGTGTATTTGTTAAGGATAATTTGTAACGGCCAAATTATACACTTAAGGTATGCTTTTCAAATATCAAATATCAAATGTGAAAAACACTCTTTATTACATGTTATTCGAGACAAACAATGATAAACCAGAAAATTTACAAAGAAATCATAAAATAAATTAAGTTGAACGATATTATGCAGCGTTAGCGAAAATATGATTCTGGAATATAATGGAAATCAAATGAACTGTGGGATTAATAAAAGAGAAATAGTAAAACCCGATATTGTACATATTTATAATTCAACTGTTCATTAGAGGGCATTAAAATGTTCATATAGTCGGACACCGATTTATTAAAATTAATTGAGCAAACAAGAAAAACATGTTGTTTTCAATAAAATAGTATGAAATTGATTGAAGTAAATTTTAATGTATTGTATACGATTACAAAATACACAAAGTTGAACTTGTGTCTTATAGATCCACAGAGAAAAAGAATTATTTACAAACACATAATAGTTAGATGAAACGGTTATATGTGAATCTTTTAACGAAGACACAGTAGAATATAGTTGCACAGAAAACTAATAGTAAAACAAGAAAACGAGAAAACAAACACACAAAAAAAACGCAAAAAGTTAATAGAACGAACATAATGATTCAGATATTATATTGTCCACAATTGTTGGTTGCAATATAATTCTGATAAAACTTACATTGCCTACGCAGACAATTCATGTTTAAACTATCGCATTTCTTTTGTTAAGGTTAATGACCTGTTTCAAAATTCACTTACTACCAATCATGATAAAGTTATTCTATTTTTCAAAGGTTGAAAGATATAGTTCAATATGCACTTCACATGTGTCTGGAATAATCTTCAACATCCATGCTCGAGACCAAAAACTATAAAGTTTAACATTTAAAGTGTGTGAAAGCATTAAACCGTAAGGTGTTTAACAAAACAGCACAACCAGTCAAGTGTCAACTTAGACAGAGAGTGTTGCAAACCTTATATTTGGTACATTTAGATTTTTTCAAAACTAGCAATAAGGAAGGAACAGTAAACATAGTTATGTTTACAGCTGTTCTGGAGACTTTCCTTTGATTAATCAGGCGTTAGGTTTACACAGGGCACGTTATAAAATACTCACTACAGTTCCTATAGATTTTGTCATTTCAACCCGTCCATGGTCGTTGTGGGCACATAATTAAAAAAAAAAAAAAAAAAAATAATTAAAAATCAACTGTGTGTATCCTATATACAGATAAATTGAACTTTATTCACATTTGAAAAGATTATTAAAATTTTTGAATTAAATACCTGTAGAGAAAGCTGTCATTGTTCAAATTAATTATTTTTCAGATTGTGTTTATGAATCATGTACTTGTTTTAAAACTTAGGTTGTTAATATATATATATATATATTATATCCGAATTGTTCTTTCTAAGCATTTTCAGTTGTAATGCTGCTAAATGTTTTGTGAATTTGTTTTTTTTCAGTATTTTTTCTGGTTATTTCTGAAACACGTGTCATGCGCACTAAACTGGGTATCTTACCAATGAAAATGGTTTAATAGTAGACCTATGTACGTTTGTATTTCTTACGTACTGTATTATATCTTGAGTATATAGAGTTTTTTTTAAAGTTTGCCTTTGATTTGCGTTGAATGTTTTATCGCTGAAATAAGATAAACAACTACAAGCTGTGCTGGTTTTACCTTCATCAAGAACGCTCAATATTTGAAAGCCAAGGATGTATAAGATCCGAATAAGTTGAAGAGCAATAAAAAAAAAAAAGGACTTAACATAATAGCTAAATATATCTAGCTTAACCAAGATGTAAAGTAAATAAATACGCAATTAATATACCAAGGTTACTTATTGTATTCTATCACAAAGAAAGTTAAATTCTAGACATTTTACTATCGTTGTAACATTTGATACCAGGTGACGATTAACTATGTTTTCCAATTATGGCTGAAATAAGTTTGGTCTTTTCTGACCCTTGGGTAATTAAAAAAAAAGTTGAATAATTGCAGACGTGAGGGAATAAAGAAAAGATCCTTACAACTAAATCAAGCACACGCCTGGAACGATATAATATCCAGAAAAAATAATAATCTTGCATTTTTGAAATAAATTCAAATGGAATTTCATATTGATCCTAATCGTTTTTACTGAAAAATTGCATTTTTAATCTGTGTAATTTAGTTTTCTAAAACGAATTAAATTATGTGGTAAAATCATCAGGAAATCACCACTAGAAAAATATGTCAAAGTTTTCATTTATTATCAATTGAAGTTGAATTGATTCGTGCGAAAAAAATAACATGGTTTGGGATAAAGTATTCATGATATTTTATGTTTAGCCTACTGCTATTTTTATGCATTTATGCCTTGTCATCTCGTGTTTTCGAAGCTGAGGTTAAGCTGACATTGAAAGTATAAATGCTGACGACTCTTTACTAGTTTTACGGCTTTGATAATGTTTTCTGAATGATTTAATTAGTTCAACCACAAGGAGCAGTTGCATTTGTACTGGTATAAGAAATATCACGGAGCCTTTTCATTACATTTAAATCCATTTCTAATACTAGGAGGCGATCACTGTGACATATATACTTCTTTTTTGTTAAAGTTTTTTTTTTTATCGTGTGTGCTCATTTTCAGATATCAGATGCAACAGTAGTTTACCAATGTTAAAATCTCATAAATCCATAAAGAATTTACCATTAAAGGTGAAAAAATAAAAGCACAGGGAATCGCATGCACTCGAAACGGAGCGGGATACGGAGTTTCCTGGTATACATGCATTATCTGCCATGCGATCACACTCATTTAGAACGCAATAATCAAGAATAGGATATAATCGGTAAATTTATATCAGAAGTATGCTATTATATGAAATGTATTATGTAATCCTTCTGCAACTGCGGTACACGTAGCTGGGGAATGTTAATTATTACTTCTATATACAGCAGATTGTGTGCGTTTTAATGGCTAAAGTAAGGCGACAGTAGTTTACCGATGTTCAAATCTCGTAAATCGATTAGGATGAAACTAGTTCATGAACCAAAAACACTGGAGAACATTTTATAGTTTGTTTCTGTGTGTGTTACATTGTCGTTTGTTGTTTGTTCACTTCAGTGTTTCTGTTGTTTCGTTGTCCAAATGTACTATATTGTATTGTTTATTTGCGTAATTCTCTGTCCGTAATGTTGCACTGTATTCATGTCATGTAATGGTTTCATTTTAGTGTTATATTTAACATTGCCATAAAAGTGCGAGGTTTGGCTAGCCACAAAACCAGGTTCAACCCACCATTTTTTCTTAAAATGTCCTGTACCAAGTCAGGAAAATGACCATTGTTATATTATAGTTCGTTTCTGTGTGCGTTACATTTTAATGTTGTGTTTCTGTTGTGTCGTAGTTCTCCTCTTATATTTGATGTGTTTCCCTCAGTTTTAGTTTGTAACCCGGATTTTTTTTTTTTCTCAATCGATTTATGAATTTCGAACAGCGGTATACTACTGTTGCCTTTATTTATTAGAAAAGGCTTATTTGTGCGCAACTACAAATAAGCATTTAGTAATGTTTGGTTATACATGTGTATCTCGATGTCAACTATTGATTTTAATTGTAAGTGACCATTGATATTTTCCCATAGAAATTATTCAAATTCAATGTTGTTGTGTCCATTTAGATGAACTAAATGATGAAATAGTAAAAATTAAATGTGTGGGAATAACAGCTCAACCTCTACATGCTTAATTACCAAACCTTCCTTTCTTAGGCATTGTGCATTTCTGAATCAGTCGTACCTTTTGTTCACATATTTTCATCTCATGTTTAACGTTTTTAATTTTTTTTCTTTATACTGAAAAATAAAAAAGATTCAAGGCTGTATTTTCAATATGTGAAATTTCTAAATTTTTAAACCAAACAGCTGATTTTATAAATATAAGAACTGCAGTGTTTGAAAGACTAACACACCAAACAATCATTTACACATAAGTATATCCTAATGGTCATCAGTAAATAAACCATTTCCGTTATAGTTTATTCCATCTGCTAAAGCTTATAAACATATATTTATGTAACTGTAATGTAATATCAGACTCATGTTTGATTAATAACGATTGAAATTGAAATTTACATTGTCACTTCAAAATAGAAAATTATTATTAATCAATCAGATAAGACTTGTTTATGTGTTATCAACATTTTAAAGTCTTGGCTACACATATAATGCAAAACACACATTATTTATGTTTGGATTGATCACCAAATTTTGTCAGTAGAACGAAACTATAAATAACTGTTATACAAGTGGGAGGCTTAGCTAACTATAAAACTTGGTTTAACCCACCATTTTCTACGAACAATGCCTTTAATATGACAGTTGTTTTCCATTCGATCATTGGTTAATGTAGTCGAACGTTTTATATTGTCAGGTTTTATGGACATCCTCTTTTTTGATTTACCTTGGAATAAGTTATGTCGGTGAATACTTTTTCCTTACAAGTAGTAAAACAAATGAGTGATACATGTAACAAAAAGACTTAATACTGGACACAAGTCAAATGGTGGAGAAGTCACAAGTGTAGGTTTTATGTAATGAAAACAACATAATCAGGCAGCTCTAAAATAAAGAAAAAATAAACTCATCACATATACCAGGATTTTTTTTTTTTTTTTTTGCAAGCCGCACGTTTCGTCCACAAAAATTCTCATACATAACGCTCAAATAAAAAAAAAGTAAAAAGGCTTAATAAAGTATGAAGTTGAAAAACATCGATGATCCAAAACTTTGAAAGGTTTTTGTGAACTACAGCTAAGATAATCTATTCCTTGGGAAGACAATCCTTAGTATTTCGAAAAATTCAAAGTTTTGTGAACATAACCATGACAATATAAATGATATGTCATGTCAATAGAGAAGTGCTGACAACTTAGTTGGTGATAACATCGGGGAGGAAACCTCCACCAGCAGTGGTATCGACCCAGTAGTTGTAAATAAACTCATCATACATATCAGGATTAAAATTGTGAATGCCAGATTTTTGATGTCAGCAAAATAAATGTTAAAAAAAACAAGCTGAAACTTCGAATACGTTTTCTTGCATTTCCCTACTCAAGGGTTGAAGGAGACTTACCTATCATAATGGACGTAATTCTTAATAAAATCACTGGTACGTTTTGTGTCATCAATTATAATGAATACATTCTAAGGTTCTAAGTAACACTTAATATTTTACTCGCTTTTCATATGAGTGGTTAAAAGCATCGATGAAATTAAATATTTCAAACGCATTATTTAAGGAAATATCTCCGGTGACATGTACACATTTATGCCTGGCTTCAGAAAACATTAATGTTCTTAACTTTTATGAACACTAAATAAACAGAAAAAAGAAACCGGGTATCAATGATGAGTGTCTTCAAACAGGGACAAGAACAAGCAATTAAGATGGTCGTATATTCCTCCCTGAACATGATATATGCAGTTTGTTAAGCCCTGCTTGTGTAAAATTATATCTGCTGTTCATGCTTTGATAGGTTGTGACACCCTATTGTCAATGTTTTGAATTGAGAAGAAAACAGTTTACAAAGTTTGAAAGGTCAACTTGAAGACTCCATAATTTAGACCATCTTTTACGTGGTGACATTGACGAATAAATTGCTGTCAAAAGAACAGTTGTTGAAGAGCACTGCACATAACGGAAAGCCACATTTGATCATGGTGATCTGAATAAACTTCGCGTAAGGAAAGCTAAACAGAAAGATGCTAGCCTGTTTAAAATTACCCGATACTAATCAACTTTTGTGCAACATGTTTTAGAGCTTCGCTTAAGACCAGTAATTGAACTTCTTCGCATATTGCACAGCCACCACAACAAGCTCCACAACCGATAAAATCCCACCTTTTTCAAGGGGCTTTGTCTTCAGATTACTTGCAAGATGTTTTTTTGCGCTTGAGTCAAACTTTGCCCGTGTCAAGGCGGTGAAGCGTGCTTATACGCTTTCCGGATTTGCAAACAATGACGAAGAGATTGACGTGTAGCTTAGATTCTTGTAAATTTTTTAATGTTTACCACTGTTTGATGAAGACTAGAGCTTATGTTTGTTATCATCAAAGACAAATTATATACGGGTCACGGCCGATTGTCAAATTACAAAATTAGCAAATTAACATCATAATCAATAACATAGCTAAATAAAAATGAGATTAAACATTTTACCAGGAGGTTCCCACAAAGTGAATGTTCATTGCAAAAAACTGTTTAGTTTTACACGGAACTAATATATAAACAAAGCAAGCTAAACCTATGATATTTTAAGCCTCACGTTCGCCTCGGTTGACTATGTTTTTTTGGGGGGGTTTAAATGATCCGTCGACCTTTCAAGTACACGATATTTGTTAATTTATAACCACATGCTAATATTCCAAATACATATCCTGTGTATGCAAAATAGAAAAACACGTTTTCCAGTGTTTGAATTTTGTTTTTTCAAAGGAAGAAATATATGTAAAATATATTGAGAAACTGGTGTTTTACAGTTTATAAAAAAAAATCTTTCATATGTTGTAGTGAAAAATGCTGAGCAATGAATAAGTTAATGGATGTTAAAAGGTGAAGGCGACATTTTCTTTGTCATAAATGGGAAAAATCTTTAACGCCATTTTGTAATGGCATACTTTTTGTAACCCTTGGTTAAATTACTAACTTTTCCATTGTTGTCAGAATGAGAATTGTTCTGAGTGGTATACGTAGATTGCTTGTTGATTACTTAAGGTAGCCTTAGATCATATTGAATTATGCAATAAATTATGTCATGGTTTCTGAATTAGACGTCTATATTGGACTTAGAATTCAACAACTTAAAGCTGTCTGATTCGTTACTGATTTATAAACTTAGAAATAAATTATGTCATGGTTCGTGACTTAGACGTCTACATTTGAGTTAGAATTCAACAATTTAAAGCTGTCTGATTCGTTACTGATTTATAAACTTATAAATATAGAAATGCAAACTGGTATTCCCTTATAGTTGCGAGTTATCTGTATAGAGAGAAAAAAAAAAAAAAAACCGAGAAAACCATTACAGATATAGAATGTCCTGCAAGAGATTTTAGGTTAATGGTTCAGAACAAAGTTTTTTTTTAGAATAACAGAAAATGCAACGATAGCAAACAGCGGAATTGCAATATAACCGACATATCCTTCTATGGCTTCAATCATAAGAACTAATTAGAACTAATTAGAAGCGACTGAAATTCTAGTTAAATTTTGAAAAGTGCGGAATCATTGTTTGATTGAAGGGGTATTAACTACAAACATATAAAAATGGTTTGTATTTTTCAAACATTTATAACAGCGGAATGTTGATTTGATATTTCGCTATTATCTGTCAGTTTTGTCAAACAACCTTAAAAACAATAAAAACATAATTCAATTATCTCTTCCATTAAAGATATCGGTAGTTTTGGCAAGACACTGTCCGATTAACCTAGAGGCAATATTGATATATACCTCTGTCATGATTCAAAACACGTGCTGTCACCAATTGATTGAATTTATATATAACATGTCCAAAAGTTACCATACTGTTCAAGACATGTTGCAATATCTCATTGTGACAGTATAATTGATATTCTCGGTAATTGACACCGGCAAATCATGTTTCTACTTTCAATAAAATGGATACTCGCAACCTAAAAGAAATAGACAAATTTATTTTTCCAATTGTCTCGTTGAATCCTCAGGATGCTTTGGTCAAGTTTAACCGAAGCGATACTAAGACTCCATATGAGAGTTATTTCCTCTTTTGTATTTTACATAAATAATTTGTAAATGTAACTCATAAACCATAAGTGATAGATACTTAGGATATCTTAATTTGAGGTCCTTGGTGCACCAAAAAGAAAATGATGTCAAGGTCAAAGATCAAGGTCATTTTCAAAATTTTGTCCTTTGCTTGTGTGTGCATCTTATCTTATACTATAAAATCTAGATGTAAAAGAACTAATGCTAAATGTTTGGTTTGTTGAGACGAAGAAATGGTATATTCAGTCCGAAGCGATCCAATGGTATCTTATAGGAGTTATTTCCCCTAAAATGTTAAAATTTAAGGTAAATTGAATATAACTTCATTCTGGTAAATGATAAAGTCATAGTGTCTGTTGCAAAGGCTTGGGTGACACATATGAAAAATATCAACCAGAAGTGACCTTATACAAACCGAAAGTAGCTATTTTTTTGCACCAATTCAAGGAAAAAAATACTTAGAAACTATATATGTTTAGAATCAGCATACAAAAACCTTTTATTGAAACCGGAAGTAGCTAATTATCTTTCTTATTTGAAAGAAAAAGTATCTAGAAACCATATATTTTCGGAATCAGTGAAAAGTAAGCTACAGTTGGGTGCAGACCAAGCATTACATGTAGACGGGCCGAAAAGTTAACGCGGCGTTTACTCGCGTGCACTTCAAGTAAACGCCGCGTTAACTGTGCGTTTACTCCGAAATTTCAGTAGACATGAAAAGTAAACGGGCGTTTACTTTCGCGTTTACCTCTGCGTTAACGCAAAATCGGCGCGTCTTCTAATTTTGTAAAGAGTAAACGGGCGTTTACTTTCGCGTTTACTTCCGCGTTGACGAGAAAAAGGCGAGTCTTCTAGTTTCGTCAAAGTAAACGCACGTTTACTGTGTGTAGTAAACGCGCGTTAACGCAAAATGACATCGTATCCTGGATACACTGACCTTAAATATCAAATAATAAAGTACAGCATAATTAAATGACCAACTGTTCATTTTCGATTCACATATTGACGATTACATTTAATCAATAATGTTATTACACCTCTTCAATTAATTGAAATTAATCATAGTAAATTTCTTTTTCTGCACAAATAAAGAGTTCAAGCATGTCTTTTTTTATTCAGATAATTAAATTATCACCAAAATCCAGCAGTTTCACATCTCAGACTGTCTTACTCAGGATGACTCGTATAATAAAATTATTTGACCTCATTAACTAAAACTGACCATATTTCGTTTACCAAGTAAATCTATATAGCCGCACAGTAAATCACAGTTATATAATTTATAAATTTAGTCATATTTATAGATCAGGAGGGACTGTATAATACAAATGACTGCAATATTGGAAAACAATGACTAAAAATTTGGTATCAATTTATAGTGCCAGCATCTGCTCTTTTTTTAAAATATTGAATCATTAACAAATATCAGTAGTTTTCATACCTCAGACTGACTCGTATAACAAAATTATTTGTCCGCGTCAAATAAAATTGACAAAATTTGCACTTTTTATGAAAAATTTTATAGCGCAATAGTAAATCAGTTATAGTTTGATATCTGGATGGGTTGTATAATACAACTGACAGCAATATTGGAAAAAAATAACTAAAAATTTTGGTTCGCATCAATTTATAGTGCCAGCATTTCCTCTTTTTATTCAAAATATTGAATCGTTAACAAATATCAGTAGTTTTCATACCTCAGACTGACTCGTATAATAAAATTATTTGTCCGCGTCAACTAAAACTGACCAAATTTGGACTTTATTATGAAAATTTTTATAGCGCAATAGTAAATAAGTTATATTTTGATATCAGGATGGGTTGTATAATACAACTGACAGCAATATTGGAATACAATGACTAAAAAATTTGGTTGGCATCAATTTATAGTGCCAGCATGTCATCTTTTTATTCAAAATATTTAATTGTAAATAAATATCAGTAGTTTTCATACCTCAGACTGACTCGTATAACAAAATTATTTGTCCGCTTCAATTAAAATTGACCAAATTTGCACTTTTTATGAAATTTTGTATAGCGCAATAGTAAATCAGTTATATTTTGATATCAGGATGGATTGTATAATACAACTGACAGCAATATTGGAATACAATGACTAAAAATTTGGTTCGCATCAATTTATAGTGCAAGCATGTCCTCTTGTTATTCAAAATATTTAATTGTAAATAAATATCAGTAGTTTTCATACCTCAGACTGACTCGTATAACAAAATTATTTGTCCGTGTCAACCAAAATTGACCAAATTTGGACTTTATTATGAAAATTTTATAGCGGCATAGTAAATAAGTTATATTTTGATATCAGGATGGGTTATATGATACAACTGACAGCAATATTTGAATGCAATGACTAAAAATTTGGTTCGCATCAATTTATAGTGCCAGCATGTCATCTTTTATTCAAAATATTAAATTGTAAATAAATATCAGTAGTTTTCATACCTCAGACTGACTCGTATAACAAAATTATTTGTCCGTCAATTAAAATTGACCAAATTTGCACTTTATTATGAAATTTTTATAGCGCAATAGTAAATCAGTTATATTTTATATCAGGATGGCTTGTATAATACAAATGACAGCAATATTGGAAAAAATAACTAAAAATTTTGGTTCGCATCAATTTATAGTGCCAGCATGTCCTCTTTTTATTCAAATATTTAATTGTAAATAAATATCAGTAGTTTTCATACCTCAGACTGACTCGTATAACAAAATTATTTGTCCGCGTCAATTAAAATTGACCAAATTTGCACTTTATTATGAAATTTTTTATAGCGCAATAGTAAATCAGTTATATTTTGATATCAGGATGGCTTGTATAATACAAATGACAGCAATATTGGAAAAAAATAACTAAAAATTTTGGTTCGCATCAATTTATAGTGCCAGCATGTCCTCTTTTTATTCAAAATATTGAATCGTTAACAAATATCAGTAGTTTTCATACCTCAGACTGACTCGTATAACAAAATTATTTGTCCGTGTCAACCAAAATTGACCAAATTTGGACTTTATTATGAAAATTTTTATAGTGGCATAGTAAATCAGTTATATTTTGATATCAGGATGGGTTGTATAATACAACTGACAGCAATATTGGAATACAATGACTAAAAATTTGGTTCGCATCAATTTATAGTGCCAGCATGTCATCTTTTTATTCAAAATATTAAATTGTAAATAAATATCAGTAGTTTTCATACCTCAGACTGACTCGTATAACAAAATTATTTGTCCGCTTCAATTAAAATTGACCAAATTTGCACTTTTTTTATGAAATTTTGTATAGCGCAATAGTAAATCAGTTATATTTTGATATCAGGATGGATTGTATAATACAACTGACAGCAATATTGGAATACAATGACTAAAAAATTTGGTTCGCATCAATTTATAGTGCCAGCATGTCCTCTTGTTATTCAAAATATTTAATTGTAAATAAATATCAGTAGTTTTCATACCTCAGACTGACTCGTATAACAAAATTATTTGTCCGTGTCAACCAAAATTGACCAAATTTGGACTTTATTATGAAAATTTTTATAGCGGCATAGTAAATCAGTTATATTTTGATATCAGGATGGGTTATATGATACAACTGACAGCAATATTTGAATGCAATGACTAAAAATTTGGTTCGCATCAATTTATAGTGCCAGCATGTCATCTTTTATTCAAAATATTAAATTGTAAATAAATATCAGTAGTTTTCATACCTCAGACTGACTCGATTACAAAATTATTTGTCGCGTCAATTAAAATTGACCAAATTTGCACTCTATTATGAAATTTTTATAGCGCAACAGTAAATCAGTTATATTTTTATATCAGGATGGCTTGTATAATACAAATGACAGCAATATTTGAAAAAATAACTAAAAATTTGGTTCGCATCAATTTATAGTGCAAGCATGTCCTCTTTTATTCAAAATATTGAATCGTTAACAAATATCAGTAGTTTTCATACCTCAGACTGACTCGTATAACAAAATTACTTGTCCGCGTCAATTAAAATTGACCAAATTTGCACTTTTTATGAAATTTTGTATAGCGCAATAGTAAATCAGTTATATTTTGATATCAGGATGGATTGTATAATACAACTGACAGCAATATTGGAATACAATGACTAAAAAATTTGGTTCGCATCAATTTATAGTGCCAGCATGTCCTCTTGTTATTCAAAATATTTAATTGTAAATAAATATCAGTAGTTTTCATACCTCAGACTGACTCGTATAACAAAATTATTTTTGCGTTTCAACCAAAATTGACCAAATTTGGACTTTATTATGAAAATTTTATAGCGGCATAGTAAATCAGTTATATTTTGATATCAGGATGGGTTATATAATACAACTGACAGCAATATTTGAATGCAATGACTAAAAAATTTGGTTCGCATCAATTTATAGTGCCAGCATGTCATCTTTTTATTCAAAATATTAAATTGTAAATAAATATCAGTAGTTTTCATACCTCAGACTGACTCGTATAACAAAATTATTTGTCCGTGTCAATTAAAATTGACCAAATTTGCACTTTATTATGAAATTTTGTATAGCGCAATAGTAAATCAGTTATATTTTATATCAGGATGGCTTGTATAATACAAATGACAGCAATATTGGAAAAAATAACTAAAAATTTTGGTTCGCATCAATTTATAGTGCAAGCATGTCCTCTTGTTATTCAAAATATTTAATTGTAAATAAATATCAGTAGTTTTCATACCTCAGACTGACTTGTATTACAAAATTATTTGTCCGCGTCAATTAAAATTGACCAAATTTGCACTCTATTATGAAGTTTTGTATAGCGCAATAGTAAATCAGTTATATTTTTATATCAGGATGGCTTGTATAATACAAATGACAGGAATATTGGAAAAAATAACTAAAAATTTGGTTCGCATCAATTTATAGTGCAAGCATGTCCTCTTTTATTCAAAATGTTTAATTGTAAATAAATATCAGTAGTTTTCATACCTCAGACTGACTGGTATGACAAAATTATTTGTCCACGTCAATTAAAATTGACCGAAATTGCACTTAATTATGAAAATTTTTATAGCGCAATAATAAATCAGTTATATTTTTATATCAGGATGGATTGTATAATACAAATGACAGCAATATTGGAAAAAATAACTAAAATTTTGGTTCGCATCAATTTATAGTGCCAGCATGTCCTCCTGTTATTCAAAATATTAATTCGTAAACAAATATCAGTAGTTTTCATACCTCAAACTGACTTGTATAACAAAATTATTCTTCTGAGTCAACCATAATTGACCAAATTTGGATTTTATTATGAAAATTTTTATAGTGCATAGTAAATCAGTTATATTTTGATATCAGGATGGCTTGTATAATGCAAATGACAGCAATATTGGAAAAAATAACTAAAAATTTTGGTTGGCATCAATTTATAGTGCCAGCATGTCCTCTTTTATTCAAAATATTGAATCGTTAACAAATATCAGTAGTTTTCATACCTCAGACTGACTCGTATAACAAAATTATTTGTCCGCGTCAACCAAAATTGACCAAATTTGGATTTTATTATGAAAATTTTATAGCGGTATAGTAAATCAGTTATATTTTGATATCAGGATGGGTTGTATAATACAAATGACAGCAATATTGGAATACAATGACTAAAATATTTGGTTCGCATCAATTTGTAGTGCCAGCATGAGGTCTTTTATTCAAAATATTGAATCGTAAACAAATATGGAAAATTATAAGTAGTTTTATACCTCAGACTGACTCATATAACACAATTATTTGTCCGCATTACCTAAACTGACCATATTTGCAATTTGAAATCATTATAGTTGCATAATGAACTGTCACTAAAGTCAGTAGTTCTGGATGGTTTGTATTTAAAAAAAATTAATAAATAAAGGCTTCGTCCAACACTGACATGACTGATTCATGTAATTTATAATGAAAAGTATTAAAAGTTCTCTTCTTAGAAAAGAGTACTGTTAATTTATTTTGTCGGTTTATTGATTTCGTTTGAAGCCTAGCGTCCAGGGCAATTTTCATGTTCAGAACGAGTATATTTTCGGACGTCCCCGATATCATATATAATCGTTGCGGATAAGTTTGGTAGGGAACGAAGCAACGAAAACCATGATGTTTATATCCCATCATATAAAAATATTTTTCGAAGTGTTGGATAACCTATCTATCGGGTACCACGATTTCCGAGAAATACAAGATAAACGTAATATCCCCAAAACAAACTGATATATCCCGATAACAAGATTTTTATGGTGTTATACTGCTTAATTAGTGTAGCAGCATACAATAATTAGGTTTACGGCTCGATTTTTGTACATGTAACTTTTTAAAGGAAAAATAGCAAATCTGCTACACAGTGAAGTTATTGGAACTGATTTTAAATTCTTTCTTTTAAATATTTCGAATTAAAACTGATTTTGAATTGTTCTGGTTTGAAATACATATACGTAAAATATTAAGATACAAGTCGTTTTAATAAAACAAATGTACAAATAAACACGCTGTTTATTTCTTAATTTACACAATCAGTTAACGCGAAAAGTAAACGCGCGTTTACTTTCAAGTGCACGTAATAATAAAGTTGTCCAATCTGTAGTAAACGCCCGTTTACTTTTAAGTGCACGTAAAATCAACTTGTGAAATCTGAAGTAAACGCCCGTTTACTACTTACTAAACGGACACAGAGTAAACGCGCGTTTACTCGGGTAGACATTGAAATTTCCATTTTGACCAAGTTAACGTAATTATAGTAAACGCGCGTTTACTAGTAAACGCGAAAATTGAAGTGAACTAACGGAATATGTGCACGCGGCGTTAACGTGCGTTTACTTAATGTAATGCTTGGTCTGCACCCAACTGTATCTTATGAAACCGGAAATGATATTTTCTTAACCTGATGTAATTATCTATCATTTTTAAGGCAAAAGTATATAAAACCATATATTATTGGAATCAGTGCAAAGAAAGCTATCATATGAAACCGCAAATGACATTTTCTTAACCGGAAGTAGCAAATGATCTCCCACATTTAGTCAAAAGTATATAGAAACCATATATTTTTGAATCAGTATGAAGAAATCTATGATTGGACGCCAATGGTAACTTTGAGTAAACTGGAAGAAGCTTCTCATCAATTATTCAGAAATGTAATGTGGAAAGGTCTTCAATTGTTCTCCGAACAATTGGTTTTAATTGACTATACATTTATTGTGCTAATTAACAAAAAAAAAAAACAGCAATCAACAGCAAAGGAAAAATTAAAACAAATTATGAAGTCAACATACGTCGTTCAATTCTGAAGAAGTTGTTAAAATAATATACATTTATTTCCCGTGGTTAAGGGAGATATGACGATTTGTTCAACCAAGGAAATCAATATTTCCCGAGGGAAATATGACTTTTCGAGGGTGAACAAATCTTCCTATCTCCCTAAGCCGAGGTAAATGAATGTTTTATTCCACTGTCTATACATTGTTAACTATACCATGTACCTGAACATAACATATAAATTTACATACATTTTACGTATCCGCTTGTTTTCATAACTTAACACAAAATAAATTGATAAAAATTCCCGATAAAAAGTTATCATTTATCATTTTGTTTTGATTTTACGTCTAAAATAATTTTGATCACGATATTGACTTTACTATCGCAATTTTAAAACGTTTTAAACGTTTAGTACAATAACCGCGCGATACGTCGCATGAGGAAGTCCCGATGTTCAGAGGGTAATATGATACTCAGAGGAAATATGAAGTTTTGTTCAATGTCACAAGGAATGGTCTCAACCAATCAAATATTGATTAAGATTTCAAATTTAACATACAGTGGAATAATACTATTTGTTTATACAAAACAAGACGATAATGTATGATGGCCAATGAAAAACTATCTACCAAAATACACAGGACAATGATATGAACAACCTCATGTCACTGTTATGCTGTGACCAGACCTGATGCCGGACAAGTTTCAAATTTATTAAAAAAAAAAAAACGACTGCAAAACAAATCACATTTAAATAAATTTCTAAAATGGATAAAAACAAAATCGATCCTTAAACTTTCTAACTACTCTTCGATGAAAAGGCTCATATCACAAATCATTTTGTCACGTTGAGCGTCATCACTTGAATAAATACAACATTGTTCTATTATATATCTAAGTCGATAAAAAGACATGCCAGCAAATTTAATGTGTACCTGATCGTCTAGAATAGGCGATGATACGCAGATAACAATTTTTTTATAAAAGCCTCAAGATTTGCGTAATAAAGAAAAGTAAAGATGGTAATATACGAAGATGATGCTATATTAACATGTTGACAAATATTGTGGGTGACCAAAAAGCCTTCCTCAGTTGTAATAATTTATAAAATCGTATACCAACATCTCCGTATATTACCATATTATATTAGTACCGTTGCAAAATGTTTTTAGACTTTTATATACATATAAACACTTATAAGTGGTAACACCGCTTTTCCTGTTTGAAGAAAACATGCAGTAAATGTATTTTAAAGAAAGAATATCAAAAGTACTGAATTAAATGGAGTGAATCTTTTTTTGTAAATTTTACAGTTAATTCTCAATTCTCTGTATGACGTCGAATAATTTATGAGATATTGAAAGCAGTATAAAATATCTTCAATTTCCGACTTTCAAGAGAACACAGGGCTATACATTTCATGTTACTGTTTTAACCTTTAAATTTGTCTATATGACATAGAAAGTTATATGTTCTATGTCATAGTTCATAACGGAAGTCTTTCGTCAGATATATTTGTCTGTACAATGTATTATAGGTCGCAGTAAGGAATGAGACGCAATATAAGAGGCGTACATGGTGATTGTTAAGACGGAACGACTTCTCGTCCACATAAAAACTTATATCATATATGTACGTGTTCGTCTTTTTTTCTGATACTCGGCATATGATTGGTACCCCTACGTCATTTAGAATGTCAGTATATTTCCAAGTGTCATAATAAGGAATCACCATTTAGATATAGATAAGAGATGTATCTCAAAACCATCTTTTCTGAAGCTGACTCGTACCAATCCTTGATCTGTATTGCACTTTATTTCTAAATGCATTGTATACATAGAAGTAATTACGCACAGAAATTGTCTGGTCCCTCTTTTTAAGCGTTAAAATAATGTTGTTTTTTTTCTTGGTAGAAAAGGATATAAGATGATAAAGTATGGTAAATGTTATGCAGAATTGTCATCCGTAATGTCACTATAATGGACGTCATACCCATAACTAAATTAACTTTTTCATAACAAACTAACCAATTATGTCATAAAAATCCATGTATTATCAGTCATTGTCATAAGCAGCTACGATCTATTAAAATGTGTGATCCGTTTTAGTGTTATTATGCAAGCCATTAAATATTAGAATCATCCATGCATATCAATTACTTAAGTTAAGTTAAGTGTGAATGTGAAGATATAACATATTTGTCCTGTTTAGTAAATGTTGAGCTTAAAATACCGTTTTTTTATTTGGATACTTCTTGGTCTCTCTGACTAGGCATTTTTGGTGTTTATGCTCAATATTATTTATATCTGTTTTCAATTCAAATAGTATGGTCTTAAGTTTACATGATGAAAGGTATTCTAGAAACACTAGATGACACACGATAACCCATTACTATAAGAACTGAGCTATCAAATAAGAACATAGGTTAAGCTAAATAATACTCAGGTCTTCTGTTGTCTTTTCTTTCCGTTTTGTTCTTTTTGTGTTCATTATTAATAGTAAAATGTCCTGAATTCATTGATTTTCCGTCATTGAATAATAATATCGTTAAAAATATAATATCGAAGTTTTTATTATTGTAATTATTGTATCCATCATTGTTCATAACTCATTAAACCGTATTCAAAGCTTCTAGGCGAAGCTATATATTTTGTGTTTCTATTAAACCTACTCCACAAGAACTCTGCTGGTGGATAGTTGTTTCATTGGTGATCATACCAAATCTCCTTATATTTATACTGATAACCGAATTACGTCTTTGTGATTGTTATGATGATAAAAAATAAAGGATCTGTTTGTTTTACAACCTACCGGAAGACATTGGAATAAATCAGGTTTTCAACATCGGATTGAACATTATTTATTTGGTGAGTAGTTCGGGAAAGAGTCTTTTAAAAGGGTTAACGCAAAGTTGCTAGATTGTATGTAGAACTAAGAAAAAAACACATGTGGTCAGCTAGGGACAGTTAAGTACAAGGGACACATATAATAGTTGATAAAGATGCACCCACAAAGGCGCCACTGACGCACGAAACTTACAAAAATTATTTTCAGGTAAAACTGAAAATGTTGTAAAATTTTACTAGACTCTTGCTTGCATGTTTTAGACTAGACTTGAGTCAGCTAAAGCATTCCTGATACATATAATAGGCACACGAAAAAAGAAGAATAAATACTACTCCAATCGGGACGAAATAGCTTGAAAAACAGGATAACCTCAAATTTTTTACATTTAAGGAAATGTTCGCATCGCATAAAAGAACAAACAGGATAAACATTACCAACCATGCAGGAATATATCACATTTGTTTGTCTCTTATTAATCGATTTACGAGACTTGAACATCAGAAAACTACTGTCGCCTTAAATAACGTATATAGTTTGTTCATCAAAGAAGTGGGTAGCTTTCCCTTGTCATTCTTGGTCTGTCAGTCGATAACAATGAGTACCATGAAATGTAACGAATGAAGATAAGGAAATGACTAATATACCATCAACCAATCAAATTAAACTAAAGCCTGATAATTATTCGAGGTTATGAAGCGACTAAGTTAGTACTTTCCCGTTTACCTTGCTTAATAGATAAATCCGCTTACATTATCTACCTGTTAAAATCTCTTTATGTTATCTGTTATCACTTTGGGTGGATGTGTCTTGTATACAACAAAAGACAGCTACATAAAAAGCAAAATTTAAATATTTTTAACCAGCATACGATTTTTATTGACGGAAATGAAGGCATTATAAATTATAAGCTTTTAGCAGCTTGGAGTCTGATTTTCATATAAGTCATTTACTTTTTACGCAGTTTGATAATGATGTTTCCGCCATCATATGCTGTAATATTCTTTTAGCTATTAATATAGTCTATATACTCGTTTTTTGTAAAGATTTCTGTCAGTGACAAGGCATAATAGAATTCCAGCAAACATTCATACATGTTATATGACAATCTAAAACGACTGAAACTTAGAATCAGACTTATTACGTTTTTATAGAATGTTTCCGTTAATAGACTGTCTTAGGTAAGACACTTTCGACATGTTCTGTGATAATAAAACAATATAAAGCAGCATAAAGTATCTTTAATTTATGATTTTTCGATAAGCTTTAAATGAGATTTCTTTGCTTTACACTTCTACATTCATTTCTTGTACTTGAAAGATTATTTATTCTGTCACATAGCAAAAGTGAAGCCGTTCATCGTATGAATTTGTCTGCTTGAAAGAAATAGATAACATCTGTGTTTCAAAAGAACGTGATATTTTTCCATAACATGTTGAATAAATGTTTTTATAGTTCTGCATTTATAGTTATTACACATGTACCAGCTTAATTGATTTGATTCATCACACCATACAAGATCAGCAAAATTTAAATGGCTTAAAAATCAGGCCGTTATGTTTCTCGTTTGAATTGTTTTACATTTGTCTTTTCGGGGCCTTTTATAGCTGGATATGCAGTATGGGTTTTGCTCATTGTTGAAGACCGAATGGTTAGCCATTGTTGTTAACTCCTATGTGATTTGGTCTCTGGTGGAGAGTTTTCTCATTGGCAATCTTACCTCTTCTTCGTATTGGAATATTCATTATCAGCATACAATCTTCATTTATCAAAAAGAAGGCATAACAAACCATAAGCTATTATTACTTTACGAAATCGATAAAATAAAGCCAATGATTTTTGTTTTATAAGTCACCTACTTTTCACGCAATTTTGCTATGTTTCCGTCATGAAATACTTTATTATTATTAACATGAATAATACAGACTATATAATCGTTTATTATATATTTAGTAGTAAATACAGGTAAACAATATATGTAATACAATCAATGACAATCGTGCTGTATCAACCATCCGTGATGATATTGATATCAGTCACGGTTACAAAAGCTTTATCAAACCCTAAAACTCTTTGACGTCACGTCATTAATATCAGTCACGCTTGTAAAGGCTTTATCAAATTTCTTATCTGTATTACACCAACATACGGGGGAAAACATCTACTTGAAGTATACAATAAAGTGTAAATAATATGATACGGTTGTGATATTGAAAAGCAATATGATATTCTCTATTTATTTTAACGATTTTTGTGAGTTCAAGCTCATTATAAAATTCCAACTATTATTGATAGACTTATAACGTTTTTTTGTCTACTTAAAATGTTCCCGTTAATGGATGTCTTACGTAAGATACTTTCAACATGTTCTGTAATATAACAACAGTATCAAGTATCTTTAATTTCCGATTTTGCATAAGCTATAAATTAGATTTATTTGCTGTTCACGTTTACATTCGTCTGTTGTACTTGAAAGATTATATTTTCTATCAGACATCAAACATGAAGCCTTTCATCGTATGAATTTGTCTGCATTGTAGATGCTTGAATGATAAAAATGAAAAAAAAAAAAAAAAAAATAGATAATATCTGTGTTTCAAGAGAATGTTGAATTTGTTTTCATAAAATGTGGGATTAATGTTTTAAATTCTGCATATATTCACATTCTTAATTAAATTTGGCTCTTGTTATTTTCCATTTCATCCATTCGGAACCCTGCAATCGGCATTGTTCATTTGATTTATTGAGAAACAAAGTCTACCATTTCACCCTTTTTATACATTATTTATACACTCTCGAATGTAAGATTTCGAAATGCATTTTAAAGTTTGAAAATTAAGATATCTCGAGTTGAAAATTATCTTAGTCAACGGGTTTGTGTGGTTTAATCTATATATATCAAATTATTTTAATGTTCACTTTTTCTGTGTTCATTGTTTGTAATATTTTTTTTTAAATCTTTAACGTTTTATAAAATCTTACTATTCTTTTTTATAACGATCGATATCATTATATTTTTCCATGCATTTCACTCTATTAAAAACGTTAAAAAAATGTTACATGGTTTTCAGCACGTGAACAATACAAATATTAGTACAAGTAAACTAAATAACCGTTGTATTAAATTAATCTCGTGTGGTTGCTATGTTCACAACATTCATATCTCTGTCCTTTACTATTTAACGGAAACCAATTTAAGAAATTTTTCCTATACAGATTACAAACTTGACGATTAGATGAGACAAGATTTATTTTATTGGATTCCATCTCATTTGACACCTTGTTGTTGCATTTTACGTAAGGCTAAGTATCAGGTTCGGTTCATCAAGATATATTAAATACTAAAATATAATTATTTTACGGAAAATAAACCCACAAAAATACAGGTATTACATGATTCGTACACTTAACGTGTTGTCCTCCTTAAATAACATTTGTATACATACATGAAGAACACAAAGTTTTATCGAGCACCAATTTTGTAGTTTTATTGTTGATATTCACCCCACATGTACCAAGTTTTAGAATAGTTTTATTGCTTAACAAGAAATTTCTTGGTGTTCCTAAACGGAAAGTTATACAGACAGAAAAAGTATACCTAACAACAAAATTATTTTCATTTACCTGTGTATAAAACTATTGCAAATGGCAGAAATTTTTTTCAAGGTTGATGTTTTTCTGACATTGTTTAACATTTTACAGCGGTATAATACTTTTACTTTTATTATACATCCCTTTTTATTATTAATTTTGTATTTACATTGTATCATAGATCAAATGTATTCGTTCTGTGTATGTTCATTTGTGTTACTACGTCTTTTGATTGAGTTAAGCCATTTCAATTGATATTTTATAGTGTGTCTTTCTATGTTGTAAAGTTACACTATTGTTTCAGATCAGGGTGAAGGTTTAGTACCATTAAAACGTTTAATCCCGCTGCAATTGTTTGCACCTGTCCTAAGTCAGGAATCTGATGTTCAGTAGTTGTCATTTGTTGATGTGGTTCATAAGTGTTTCTCGTTTCTCGTTTTTTATGTAGATTAGACCGTTTGTTTTCCCGTTTGAATGGTTTTACCTTAGTAATTTTTGGGGGTCCTTTATAGATTGCTGTTCGGTGGGAGCCAAGGCTGCGTGTTGAAGGCCGTACTTTGACCTATAATGGTTTACTTTTATAAATTGTGACTTGGATGGAGAGTTGTCTCATTGGCACTCATACCTCATCTTCTTATATCTATCTAAGAGGTATATTTCATTGACTGGAATGCTTTCGTTTTGCTGTTTTGTCTGTTTGGGATTTAAAAGCACATCACTATACTCGTTCAGCAGGGGAAAGTTAAATTCGATGCTCCATTACTAGTGAATGAATATTAGTCTAGAACAGTCATGTTGATTTTATCATTAACTGAAAAAGTCTGAATTATACATTATTCAGTCATGTTATGTCTCTCAGTCAATTTCAAGACTTATCCATTGCAGTAAATTAGGTATTGTCCAGACGACTGGCTTGCAGTCAATTCAATACTCTTTAGTAGATTTTCAGACAGTTCAGTATGATGTTGATGTGTGCAGGTAAAGAACAACTACTTAAAAATCTGAACATGGTCTGAACAGATCTTAATTGAATGCAAGCGAAATGTCTGAACAGTACTATATTTACAGCAGTGAACAACTCCAACAGTTGACTGAAAGACTGAAAATGACATAATAATTTTATTGTTCAGTAATTTAAGAGCTGTTCAGATCAATATGCCCGATTCATCAAACAATGTGTTTACTAGTGCATGTAAGGTGAATTCCATTCTTTTATTACATACAGAACAATAATTAACGGGTTCATAGGTGATTTTTTTTTTGTTATCAGATGATGAAATATAGTTATTTAATAAATCATATACAGTACCATTGCCATAACTAACAGGTTCATGGATGACTTATTTCGCTATCAGACGCTGAAATATAGTCGTTTAATTAATCACATGTCTCTGGTGATATCAAACTGATGTTGCGGCTTATCTAGAAAATATCCACTACCTACGCTATGCTATTTAGGTTTAACACATACATCTTTCATTATCTACGAACAGGCATTGGAATTAAAAGATTGAAATCAGATATATAAAGAAGCATCTTTTTCTAAAATTTCTGATGATTTTATACATATTACGGTAGATATACATATATTGAAGTAAATTAACTAAGATTAATCAAGCACACTATATTATCGACCGGTTTGTTTGTTTTAGCGTCAATATAACGAACAACTTATGGTGTGTTTATTTTTTATTATTCTGTAATCAGGAATGCATCTTTGCCACAATGTATACATTTAAAAAAGTAAAATAGCTTTTGGTCTTTGGATGTTTTCTGCTCTTTGGTCGGGTTCTTGTTTTTTGTTTTTTTTTTTTTGACACAATACCCTTTCCATTTTCAATTTTATTTGGTGAATAGCCGATTATAACACACCTTATTATCTTTATATTTAGAAAAGAGAATTCGCTGCTAGTAAAGCAAACATATTAAAAGCGTTCCGCCATTTTGATATCTACGCATGTCTAGTCATCATTGACAAAATTAGAAATGAATTTTATCGCAGTGGATAAGTCTGAAAATTGAGCAAAAGACTGAAAATTACCTTATAATTTATTGTTCAGTCATTAGAGAGCTGTTGAGACCGTTTTATTACAAAACATTGTTTACTAGTCCATGTACGGTGAATTCCATTCTTCTATTCCATCCATCACATACAGCACCATTGGAATAACTAACGGAGTCACAGGGGATTATTTTCGTTATCAAATGATAAAATATAGTGATCAAATTGATAATTCATTTAATCACATATCTTTGGCGATATCAAACTGATGTTGCTCTTATCTAGAAAATAACACGTACTACGATATCGAATATCTAAACATGTGAATTTTGCTTTAACACATACCTTTTTTTTTAAATCTAATACCATGCAGCAAGTTTTAGAAGATTGAAAAAAAGAGATAAAAAGAAGCATTTTTTAAATATTGTTTTGTAGTTTTATACACATCGAGTCATGTTAAATATATATATTTAAGTAAATCAACTAAATTAAATTGTTGGCCGGTTTCCTTATTTTGATGTCAATATAACGACAAAATAACGGGGTGTTATTTTTATCCTGTAGACAGCAATGCATCTTTGCAATAATGTTTACATCTAAAAACAAATTCGCCTGTAGCGGACAGTTGTCTAACAGCCAATTTTATAACACATCTTCAACATTGTTCAAATTTGCATTTTTACAGTAGTAAACAAAGAGATAATTGCCAGAAAGCCAAAATTTTAAAAACGTTCTGATGTTTTGTTTCTACAAAGTTTTATCATTGATATATTGACGAAACTATGCAGAAAAATGATAACATCGCTAAAATACATAGGAATATGATTGTATTTATTTAATATTCCAATTTTCACTCTGATGACTCTAGAGTAGTGTAAAATGTGGACGCTTTATTTAGATATAAAATATCGAATCCGTTCTGTATACTGTCATTACAATCATAATTTTTCAAGCATTCATACATCGATCAAAATGTGCAGTAATTTAGAATTTGCCATTCGTACGATGATCGTTCTCAAAAACTTACGCTGTCCATATAAAAAAAAAGTTTTATATAATTCTGTTTACTCAATCACTTATTGTTTCAATTTTGGAGACAATTGGAAAACGCAATAAAATAAATAAGAAAGAGTACCAGAATGAAAAAAAAAAAAAAAAAAACCAGCCCGTTAACTCATACGTACAGTTTCAAAAAAAAAATCTCCATTTTCACTGAACTAGTACACAATTTTATTTAGGGGCCAGCTGAGGACCACCTCCGGGTGCGGGATTTTCTCGCTGCGTTGGAGACCCATTGGTGGCCTTCGGCTGTTGTCTGCTCTTTGGTCGGGTTGTTGTCTCTTTGACATATTCCCCATTTCCATTCTCAATTTTATTCATCTCGCAGTCACTCTCTAACAGATGAATAAACTCGTGAGGTTGCCACAAAGAACCAAGCACAAGTTACCCCTCGTGTCTCCAATGAAAATGTAGGTCGTAAACTTCATCCTATACAATGCTGATTGCACAAAAGTCTGTCTGCTGCAAAATAAAGCATAATTCAGCTGAAAGTAGTAAATAAAATGACTCTATTAAATTGCTCATTCATATTTGGGACAAAATGAATGTCCAGATATTCTCAGTCATCGACTATTACTTTTCTGAAAGAAAGATCAATCAACAGATCCTGTTTTAATGAAATGTGTGGAACATATAACAAATAACTAACAGCTGTTTTCAACTTACTTGACCTGTGAATGCAACGTTTAAGAAAACTGAATGACAACTTTTCTCTTTGTAATTGCAAAATTAGTGATGTGCAAGGGTTTCATTATTTTGCGTTTAGGGTACCTACGACATGTATAATAAAGTAGTTTGGCATTTACTAAAGTATAAAATATTATCATCCTTTTGACCTCTACAGTCCGGCTGCGCAACTCTTGCTTTAAATGGGCGTCCGTTTGATTTTGCGAGATGTTTAAATACGCTACTACGTCCAGTCGCAGTATGACGTTAAGTTTAGAGTGATACTCTCTATACATTAAAGAACCGTTGCAACACATGTTCGAGGGGTCCGTATGGGACTTGTTGCAAGACACGATTTCTGCCAATATAACAACGTTCCCTTATCTTCCAGTGACAATCCACCACATCGAGATTCCAATTTTTCTTTGTAGAAAAAGACTAATTTTGTAGAAATTCCTTTCTACATGAATTGTTAACAGTGTTGTCATCGTGAATATGAATAACATTTTATCCAACAGACTTTATAATGACAACTATCAATTATATAGTTCTGCCATGAAAGTATCGCTAGTTCTTTTTTTTCTAATGCAATGTTTCTCATACAAAGACGTAACACTAAAATGTTTTGTACATTTATGCACCCACGCATTTGGAATAATAAAGTTCGTTGAGTGTTTGCTTGATGTAACCATATTGCATTGAAGTCGAATAAGAGCCAGCTACACGTAAACATGAATACCCATGTGTATATATAAAGTAATTGGATCCGTATGAAAACGGGTAATATGTAAATGGACTGTTTTCCCTACATGACATGACACGTTAGGAATATGCAATGATGCTTAAATGTTTTTCAGTAAATTTGTTTATAAGATGTATTGAAATGATACAGTATTACTAGCGTGTAGAAAAACACTTTTTTGTCAAAAAAAAAAAAAAAAAAAAAACAGACCGAACATGATTGTTTTGCAACGTCATCAAATTATTACAAATGTCAGTGAATACACGCGAGATAATGTTACCCTGCGTACAACACGTGCACATAGATTGCTTTTCACCAGGAACGCTCAGACTAAAAGTTTTTAAGACAAACAACGGTGGAGTGTTTGAAGGAATGTCTCGGATAGTGACATTTGTGTGTAGAATTAAGATAACATTGCAATATATTAAACAATGACGGTTACCCATAACACAAGTTGGTATGTTTGGTTCTGCACCTTTGAAAACAATCACCACAACTTCAATTTGATTAGCTAAATATCTGAATTTACAAGAACTGCATATTTGCAACCACAAAAAAATTGGAATTTGTTTTATTTGAATGCAATTATTTTGGTTTAAAAGTTGTTAATGTAATTTGACAGAATGGCTCTAGAATTAATTGATACTTACGTTTAAAGCTAGTGATAAATCTTTAAGACATTTACATATTGGTTACTTATAGTATCATTTCAATTCATTCGCGTTCATCGCACACATTAATAAACAAAAATGTTGGTGCAAAGCGTTAATACACTTGCAGAATGAAATGAACATGAACGGGGATGCAGATGTTAAAGTTTACAATAATGAAATAGTAGAACAAAACAATGGAAGTTAATATCATATAAGGATTGTAAAGACGACATACTTCAAAAACTATCGCAACTAATTCCTTCTGAAAGTATAATAATCCGATTAAACATCTCACTGTGTCGATAAAACCGTGTGTCATTGGTGTAAAGATGGGTCATAATAACAAATTGATAATAAAAATTTCATGTTTTGTTGAAAACGACCTTGAAATGTTTCTAATCGTTTATTATATGGACAAGTCACGTTTAAGTTAATCTTCTTTTCAATTCCTTTACAATTAAGGTAATTTATGTCTATTCCGTAATATTTGGAATTTCCTTTTCTATTTAAATCTTTAGAAACTGTGTAACTAGTTTGTATAACTAGTTTTACAACTAGTTTGATTAGTATTTAATTATAAGTCTTTGTGTTAGTTTGTTTGAAACAGACAAAACGACATTGACCTGTTCAAACTTACACCAAGAAAAGTGATGTAACAAGGATAATGACTTGTTCAGATTTCCACGAATATCACTGAGTATGTTGTACCGAAGCAATTCCTTTACACTGATATTGCGTCATTGACGTGTTCAAATTTACACGAATAGTGAGTATGTTTAACAGAACCAATTGTATTACAATGATCTTATTTGCTTTTTAAAAAGTACTATTCTATTTCAAACTAAAATTTAGAACATTTATCATCGTTTATGTGGGAAGGGTAGACATATTTTGCAGGATAAATTAAATCTCCCCAAATGACCTCTCCACAGACACCAGAAATAAATATATCACCAAATATTGTATAAATGACATGTAACACGTATTCATTGGGGTTCGTGTTTTTCATTATTTTGCTTTTTTGCGTAGTGCTGTATTGATTTCTAATTGTCTGCTCGCCTTTTTTCCTTATGCCATGGTTTTGTATGCTTTTGTCGACTAATGTTTTAATCCCCTCTTGGTATCTTCGACCAATTTTTATTTTGTTATGACAACTATAAAAAGGAGATGTGATATGATTGCCAATGAGATAACTACCAACCGAATTCAAATGAAGTAAGCAATTATAGGCAAACGAATGACCTTCAACAATGAGTTAAAATCATACCGTATTGTCAGCTAGACCCTGACATGAAAAATGTGGAACAATTAAAAGGAAAAAATAACGGCCAAATATGACAAACATGAACCAACGACAACCACTGACCTACGGGATCCTGATCTTGGACAGACACATAAAGAAGGTGGTGGGGTTTAACATGTTTGTAAGCGCTCAACCTTCCCCTTAACCTACGACAGTGGTATAACAGCACAGCATAAAAACATCCTTTAAAAATCAGTTCCAATTGGCTTTACCTTAAAAATCGGTACAAGGCACGAAAACAACTAACATAGACATAGGACAAAACACAGCAATGAGAGTATTCGGAATTACTGAAAGGTAGTGCAAAGCCAATTACCACTAATAAATCAATTCTGTTCTATCTGACTAAAGCTCCATTTGCTATAGGATAAACCAATCCTTCTTTACCACTCGGTATCAATCAATAGGACGTAAGGAGATGTGGTATGGTGATGGTCCATGAGTAAACTGTCCACCACAGTTCAATTAACTATAATTTGAAAAAGGAAAATTAGGTTATTGTACGGCCTTAAGCAATGAGCTAATGTCACACCGTATAGTCAGCAATAAAGTGCCCCGAAAAAAAAAAAAAAAAAAAAAAAAAAAAAAAAAAAAAAAAAACAATTTAAACGATAACAAAATGTTGACATTGTTTTCAGCACGTCAACATTCAAATACAAGTACATATAAACCAAATGACCATATAATTAATCTTGTGTGGTTTCTATGATCACATCATTCATATCTCTGTCAATTACAAAATATAACGGAAGCCAGTTTAATATATTTGCTTACTAGGTGTTAATACCAAATAACAGATCGCAAACTTCACGACAAGATAAGGCAATATTTTTGTTTATCAGATTTGATCTCATTTGACACCAAATTATGAAATTTTATGTAAGGCTGAGTTATATATCATAGTCTGTTCACGAAGTTATATTTAACACTAAAATATAGTCATACTGTAAAAAGAAACCGGTATTACATATTTTGTTCACTTAACGTGGTGTTTATTCTAAATGTCAAATAATATTTATATACATGCATGTAGGCAAAAGGATTTTTCAAGAAATGGAATGCTTTCGGTTCGGTGTGTTGTGTTTTGGGATTTAAAGCATTCTTGAATCACAATCAATACTTTTGCAATACGCTGAAATATAGTCGTCAAATAGGTGATTTATTTTATTACATGTTGCTGGAGATATCACACTGTTGTTGTGGCTTATCTAGAAAATAACATGTACTACGATATCGATTATCTACGAAAGGGCTTTTTCTTTAAACATATAGTTAGGTCTTTTTGTCATCATACGACATTCATGTCGAAAAAGCGAGACATAGTGATCTTAGGTTCCGTCGTCGGGTCAGTATTTAGGTTCAGTCTGTGGTTAAAGTTTTTTAAGATATCAATAACTTTGTGAAACCTTCATGGAATTTTAGGAAATTTTGACAGAAGCTTGTGTATTACCGAAATACAGTATCCAGAGCAAAATCGAGAAAATATTTATTTAAATGAACTTAGTTGTTTTAACAGTTAACATTCAGATTAAGTCTAGGTTAAAGTTTTTCAGTCATTAATTTCTTTGTCAAACCTTCATGGAATTTAAGGAAATTTGGACAGAAGCTTGTTTATGACCAACAGACAGTATTCAGAGCAAAGTTGTGAAAATATTAATATGAATTTGTTCGTAATTTTATGATAAATGGACTTACATTTTTTACAGTTAACAAGTATATACAATCGAGGTTAAAGTTTTTCAGTCAACAATAATTTTC
>JAASAO010001262.1:0-43094 GCA_017311375.1 Mytilus coruscus
CAATTACATAGTCCATATCAACAAGTATGTAATAAAGAGTGTTGTCACCTATATATATTGTTAATGAAAAATCGGAAGTAAACGCTTTTTTAAAATCTATTTCAGTTTCCTGTATAGGTTACACAAGGATATTAGTTACGCTGAAAGGTGCCCAGAGGTAACCTGTATACATGGTGCTGTTCTGCGTAGTAATATTATGTTTTTAAATATATCCTTAACTATCGGAGAGCTCCTGAAACTGTATGTTCAGTAACTACACGAGCAACTTGTTGTACAGTGAATTACAGAAACTTTACTTTAACTTAAAAGAATATGTATTCCACTGCTGGTGGAGTTTTAATTCCCGAGGTTTCACTAGCCCAGTAGTCAGCACTTCTGTGCTGACATAAATTATCATTGATATGGTCATATTTATAAATTAACTGTTTACAAACTTTTGAATTTTGAAATACTAAGGATTTTCTAACCCAGGAATGGATAACCTTAGCTGTATTTGGCAAATCTTAAGAATGTTTGGTCCACAATGCTCTTCAATTTCGAACTTCATTTGGCCTTTATAACTTTTTCTTTATTCGGGCGTCACTGATGAGTCTTTTGTAGACGAAACGCGCGTATGGCGTAATTACAAAATTTAATCCTGGTATCTATGATGAGTTTATTTTATAGCACACGTTTGCCTCATACATTTGTGATGGTAAAATCTATCTATTTATTAAATAAGTGAAACTTCACTTGAATAGCAAAACATTCTGAATTACTATTTACCATCTTTACCTTGCAATTACAAAACCTAAATTTCATACATCTAAAAGTATGAATACAAAATATTGAATGATATACTCATAAAAATAAAACTAGATATAAAATAGGTACAAGAGACACATATATTTACTCTGGTACCTCTGGTTACTTTACACTGATATTGAATCTGCTTACACCAAATATTGGCTTTAATTACTTCATGTCACCTAATATAGATGTTTACTTTGATTACCACCTTTGGTCACCTTACACTGATTTTGACGTTTGTTGCCCTACACATATATTTATTGTGGACATTCGGTAAAATGATAAAGATATATTTTACTTCTGGTTACTTCTGGTCATCTAACTAAGATATTTACTTTGGTCACCTCTGATCACCTTAAACTTATATTTTTGGTTACCAGTGGTCACCATAAACATGCAGATATTTACTCTGGTTACCCCTGGTCACCTAACACATATATTACCTTGGTAACCTCTGGTCACCTACGCAGATGTTGACTTTGGTCACCTGTGGTCACTTTACACAGGTATCAACTTTGGGTATATCTGGTTACCTTACATATGCAGATATTGGCCTTTGGTTACCTCTTGTCACATTACACTGATATAAACTTTGGTCACCTCTTGTCACATTACACTGATATAAACTTTGGTTACCTCTGGTTACCTTACACAGACATTAATTTTGGTTACCTCTGGTCAACTATCACAGATATAACACTGCAACATTTGTTACCTCTGGTCACCTTACACGTATATATATAGACTTTGGTCATATCTGGCCACCTTACATATGCAGATATTGGTAACATGTGGTTACTTAACAAAGATATTAACTTTGGTTACCTCTGGTCACCTTACATAAATAGTACACAGCAACATTGGTTTCCTCTGGTTACTTTACACATATATTAACTTTGGTTACCACTGATCACCTAACACAGATATAAAATTTGGTTACCTCTGGTCACCTAACACAGAAATAAACTTTGGTTACCTCTGGTCACCTTACACAGGTATTGACTTTGGTTATCTCTAATCAACTTACACAGATATAAACTTTGGTTACCTCTGGTCATCATTCTCATGTACAAATATTAACTTTGGTTACCTTTTGTCATTTACACAGATAAACATTTTGGTTACATCTGGTCACTATACACTTGCAGATATTGACTTTTATTTAACACAAATATTGTCTATGGTTCCCTCTAGATAATTTTAACACATATAAACTTGGCTTTTCTTGATCATACATGCTATTCTTGGTTACAACGATTTGTTCCTACGTGATTTTTGATCAAATTACATTTACCATGTTTAAAGAAATTAACTAAATGCCATTTCGTTTCAAGTATGATTATTCACTTTATTCATATTGAAATTGATAACTAGTCATGAAAGATATTTATGTATTAGACTTGCCAAACTTGAAAGTTTACACATATTTACTCATTCATATGAAGATAATCCAGTATCATCAAAAGAACTATAGACAGGAGAAATGGTTTGATTTACATCATGGTTCAGCAAGAATATACAATTTCCCAAGATCATCATAGCAATAAAAAAAAAAAAATCAAAAATCAAAATAAAATTAAATTTGAAATGGCAAACAGTGTCATGAGCATGTATCAATGAATAATGTCTTAGTTTACCAAAATATGTTTAGTAACTTCATATTTATCCTCATAAGATAGTTTCTTATAAATGAAGTGATTACATTATTAGATCATACCATTTTCTATGTGTAGAAGACTACAGAATAAGAAGATGAATATGATATTTGTTGACTTATTTTTTGTTATAAATATATAATACATAAAATGGCTAATTTGACCTGATTTAAATGTACATTGGTTTATCCTTCTAGTATATATGGAGTTGTATGGAAACTTTTTTAAATTCATTTGTTTTTAGTCCAGGACCATAAAATCTGGAATCAATAACTACAAATTACTTAGTATACATATTTATTTGTCATTAATTCATTTTAATTGTGAATATTTGTTAGAGGTACATCTATCATCTGACTAAAATCGATAACGTTTGGAACGGATTGACGATAGATAAACGGGGTTGTTTTTCTGCTTGAGTGATTTACCTTACAAAGAGGCGGACAGTTTAGAATTTAAAAGGAATAAATACTAGTTTTATTTCGTTTAACGGGGCGTGGCTAATTAGTTAACCATATCTTAAAATAACTTAAATGACCGCAATGGAATCTATTTGACTGGTATTAAAATGATTTGAAGGGATTAACATAAATTAAATTTCGCTTTTAATTTTGTCGATCTTATTTAAATACTATGTAATCTTTTTCGATAGGGTTAATACCTTTTGGCCAATTAATCTTATTTCTGGTTACTAGTGCATCAAAGACCTCAAATATTCAGAACAAGTTAGATATTCATCGTGGTTTTAGCAAGAATGAGAATATTGTATTTAATATATTTTCGTTACTTAACAGAAAAATTATCATTTTCTGTGATCAACACATCTTCTACATAAAGTGTACTGTAAATTTTTATCAAATGAAGACCAATATTAAACTTGATTGGACTGGTCGAGACAATGTACGTATCATAACATTTGAATGTTATATTGGGTCATGCAAGTTTACTAAATAAGTTCCAGTAACTCAAATCAGTGATCAAAATATCCTTATAATACATTCTATATATGTATGACTATTACAATAGCACATATCTTTTCCAAGGAAATACGCGATTACATTTATTAACCAAACCTATAGTGGTCACACACCTGAGTGATCTACGACAGTATTAGGTCCGGGAACACAGTTATCGTCCTTCGATTTTCGTTTTCCACAAATATAGTCCCTAGTGTAGACAGTGTGTTACTTGCCAATTTTTTATACCCTTCCAAATTTATTTCTTCATGTTTTATGCCTCAAATAAAAGTAGGGGATGAAATTACACTGTAAAAAATTTGGGTCATTAATTTTAAAATAAAGTAGTGATTTGATCCAGCTGAAAAGGTCAAAATTAGCATTTCGGAAGCTGTCAAAAGATTTCTGACCCCTTAACCTAAAATGTCCATATTTTGAAAACGAGCTGATGAAGTTTTCTATAATTTTGATATAATTTGTCCCAAAAGTAGTTCAACACACTGTAAAATATTATTGAGAAAGCGCAGGTGGGATTTTTTAATTTTCATTTATTGTCTAAAAGAAATGCACTACGAAATAACTGTGTTCTCGGACCAGTATTCGTCGGGTCTTAATTTGTTTAAACCGAATAGCCCTAATGTCATATTTACTGTTTCTTTTCTTTTCATTTTGCAGAAGAGGTAGGTATAAAACTTCATGGTGGGTAAGGTTGTCGAGAGAATGTTCGGTGGTGGTGACTTGGTCCTAATCGGTTCCGGTGATCGTTGAAATATGTAAAAGACGAAAAAACATGTTTAACGTTTTGTCAAATACAATTGAAAATAAATAGTTGAGATGTTTTATTTTTTGTTTTTCATTTGTTTAAAGGCGAGCAACAAAAAACATGGCCCTCTATACTGTTTCTGTATGCATAACATAAAAGTGTCCAGTTATAGAATATCTGGAAGGAACAAAATAAACAAAATGCTCATAAATAAAGGCAACAGTAGTATACTGCTGTTCAAAAGTCATAAATAGATTGAGAGGAAACAAATCCGGGTTACAAACTAAAACCGAGGGAAACACATCAACTATAAAAGAAAAAAAACGGAACAACATAAACACTGAAGTGCAACGAAAACAAACGCCAACATACATAGAAACGAACTATTTGATAACAACTGCCATATTCCTGACTTTGTACAGGACATTTTAAGAAAAATGGTGTGTTGAACCCATAAAGTCGGCTTTCTATACCCAAATCCGTAAGGCAAGATAATTCAATGATAAACCGTACCAATATATTAAAACTGTGAGTTTGCACCGTATAGACATGTCCAGATTCTATACGGGTAGATCCTAGTTTAGTGCTGGCGGGTCCTGATACACTTCTGGTCATGGTGACAAGACGTTAATCTTATTTCGAATCTTACGTTGCAGAATTAATAGCATTGGGCAAATATTTCTTTTCAATCGGCTTTGTGACACATTTTGTTAACCTAAGACATCAATTTTACTGTATATTAGCGTTTTAAAATAATCTATAAAACATTACTTCAAAAGGCAACATTTTCAGTTCAATATCAAATCAAAACATATTTAATTAGAATAACTTAATTAAAGCCGTTAAATGCCCTTAACTTTAACTTTTACTAACAAATAAACGACACAGATCTAGGACATAGATGGACAGAATCAGGACATTTTTTCTCATCACAAACACATCATCAGTACATCTGCGTAAAGTAACCCCAGATGAAACTATAGTCAATATTTGTGTTAGGTGACCAGAGGTTATCAAAATCAACATCTTTATAAGAAACCGTAGGTAACCAAAGACAAAATCTGTGAAAGTAAGGTAACCAGAGGTAACCAAAGACAAAATCTGTGAAAGTAAGGAAACCATAGGTAACCAAAGACAAAATCTGTGAAAGTAAGGTAACCAGAGGTAACCAAAGACAAATTCTGTGAAAGTAAGGTAACCAGAGGTAAATGTAAACTTAAATATTATCCTTAAAATATAAGTTCCCAAGGGACAATATATTAAGTAAAACTATCCCTACAAATGAAATATAAGTCAATAATGGATATTTTTACCTTTAAAAGTTGTCCCACTCTAAAATATTTTATCCGCTACGAAGGATGAAATCAGTGTAGATATAATATCCTAAGGATAAAAGTGAGTAGTAAAATAATTTCCCATGGGATAATATTACCAAGAAATTTATTATTTCTAGGATAATATTTCTACAAAATTATATCCATTTGGGATAATATTTCAGTAAAATTATATCCGATGGGATACAATGTCATGTAAATACTATCCTACTGCATCTTGATCAATGAAGTGTTTTAACAAATGGCACATTGCTTTAAAGGAACAAGTAAAATGATAATAGATAATCATTTATGTCAAGATGGATGGAGAGGAGTATAACGTTTTGTACAAATATCTGCTGAATAAAGAATACTCCGAAAACAGCTCTTTAAATGAGAAACGAGCATTACGAAAACGTGCCCAAAGCTTCATAATTAAAGAAAATAAGCTGTACTACAGAATTAATGAAGGTAAGTTTTATATTTATATTTGTATAATCATCAATAATTAACAGTGTTTGTTTTGAAATATGTTTTGAATTAAATAAAAGAGATTTTAAACCCAAAATAATCAAAATGTAAAGAGACACGAGGTAGCTAAAGTAAACATCTTTTTAAGGTGACCAGAGATAATCATATCCACATCTGTATTAGGTGACCAGAGGTAACTAATGTCAACAATTGTGAAATTAAGATGACCAGAGGTAACTAAGGTCACTTTCACGTTAAATAATTTACTGTTCTGTATCGGGTAGAGACATATTTTAACCACTTCGGTTAGGGTTACCTCTGGGCACCTTTCAGCGGAACTAATATCATTGTGCACTTTTTCAAGCTAGAACATTTATAACATGCACAGTTTTATAGAAATATCTACGGTGTGCATATTATCAGGATTCTGATTTATTTTTTATACTATAAAGGACAGTATGTAAAATGTTGTCATAATTTTTTCCGGCTAACTCATCTTACATTTTTTCATATTAGAACTTTTATATTCAGTCTGATAAAAATACAACTTCTCACGTGCACTTGATATCGTTTATTTATCTGTTTATCAGGAAAAAGAGAGCGATGAGAGGTTTGATTTTAATCAGACTGTATTCCGTATTGTTGTTATTGATTCTTCGGATGTGCTTATTAACGGGATTTTGTTTGTCAATAAATTTTCATCAAATGACAGTATTTCTGACCTTTTCATACTTTGTCAAAATTGGGTACATGGTCTGACTATGTCCTCCTACAGTTTCAAGCCAGACATGTTTTATTATGCAGAAATTTTTTCCCTGTGATAAATGAAATTTTCTATAAATGATTCATCGGTCCACATTTACCAAAAACATACTATGTGCTTTTTGTATTTTATTATCATTCACATTTTTATACCACCTGTTAACTTTGTAAAACTTGAGTTTTCAGTTGAAAAGAAACAAAAAAACAATAGACTGTCCTACACAATGGAACACATCATAAACACTGCAGGGCATCGAATGTATCTTTCAAATACAACCATTAAAAGTGTTTCTTCCGCACCACTTTTAGTAAATCTGATGTTTGCTGCTTTATCCTCAAGTCTCAGAAGGAGGTATCATCTTTGTCTTGTTTACCTGAATTCCGAATGCGACTGGTCGAAGGATGTTAAACTGGTATGATCAATACTATGTGTTCAGCAAATGGATGAGGAACTGTTTCTCGTTCAGGAACACACAAATTCATCCTCCGCTTTTATTGTGATCACGTTGCTCAATCATGAGTTTTGTGATTAGAGTTTTGGATGGGAATAAGTTTTTCTTATGACAATGAAGTTGTCTGATTTCTTAGACTTATGGTTGTTCACTGCTAAACGGATACATGTATCATCACGTCTTTTGAATAGTCTGGTTTATATCAAGCAATGAAGACAGATTTACTATGTATAGATCACTAGAAAACTCTACACGTGACTAACCAGATGAGTCCACAATGAAAGTACCTTATAGTTCTGTAAGTGCGAATATAGGGTACAATTTGTTCTGCTGCTATAAACATTTATTTGTGCGTTATGAGTTGTCCAGTGAACATTTTTGACACTTTAGTCAATATATTCCCAATTATTGTCACGTTAACCAATTATGTCTGTTTGGGTTGCTCAACAAATTTTGTCAATATCATGTATCATGGAACTATAAATTACGGTCATATAAGTGTGAGGTAAAGTTAGCTTTAAAACCAGGTTTAACTCAACATTTTCTTTGGAAAATCCATGTACTAAGTCAGGAATATGACAAACTTCTTTTAAATTTTCCTTGAGTTCAGTATTTTTATCAATATTTCCCCTATATGATAGAAACAAAATTATTAACAAGTAGTTTACGTTCCATTTGTTTCATGTCACTCTGAAACACCTGACTTTCATTTTAAAATTATCGATGATCGGATGGATTGAAACATGATGTCAATATATAGATACATATTTTTCCCAGTCCTATAGTCATACAGTTACATTTAGCAGTAGCATCATGAAAACTTGATAAAAGTTTGAAATGTTTAATGTAAAACATATTTTAAGACATAAGGTTGAAATATGTATAACAAACAAATAATACTTTTCGATGAAGAAGAAAATTGTATTAGTTTAAATCCAAACAATATGATTATTTCTAAATCACACAGAGTAAAACTAAAATGACATGATTATATGCATAAACATTTATAGGAACAGACACATATCTACGTGGATTTGACATGCACATTTTGATAAATTTTCACTGTATACACATTGTTGACATAATGTCAACAAAACAAGGATCACCCTTCAACTTTTGATAAATTTACCTTTGATAATTTGGTTTATTTATATCTACATTTATCACTTTTGCTGTTCAGGACATTTGACGTAACTTGAACTAAGACTATGCTTTGAAAGTAACAAATCAGATAAATGGAAAAGGTATCAATAAATTGAAGGCACATAATTCCTTTAACCACTGCACCTAACAAAACAATTGCTTTAATCACTGTTCTTAATTGCAATGTCAATGTGAGATTCTGCAAGGAGTGTTTTTTTTTTAAATTGGTTGTGGTTAATTTTATTTGGATTCATATCCACACAAAAATTGTATGTTGTGATTTCATTTTTAGACATGTAAATTCGTTCAATTCCGACCTAACAAGTTATTGAAATTGCTGTGAAAAGACATGAGCTATTTTACAAATATCAAAAATTATATATGTACATAATATGCTTTGTTTACAGTTGCAGAGCAGTGAAAAGTAACAAATATCGCATATAAATAATTGAAGGGTTATTAGAAGAATACGTTTTCAATAATAATTTTTAAAATCGTAACTTTATACAAAACTTATAACAGACCGTATTTCTGTAATGAATATGTTGTGCTTCATTCAAGACCTACAGATAGGAAAGCACAATCAAAAATCAAAAAGATAGAAAAAATGTACAAAAACGTTCGAGTGCATACAACCAACCCAACTATTGTTAATAAAGTCAAAGATTTACCTTTTAAAGTGGTGATGTCAAATACTCGATATATATATATATATATAAAATTACACTTTAGAGATTGCATAAACCATAACATAAATTTTATTACAAATATTTACTTTGGCGAATATTTATGATTGGTTTCAGAGGTTCGGAATATATATAATAAACCATGACTTTTACAATGCATAATATTTCTTATTCGTTATACCTTTAAACATATAATGACTAAATATTGATTAATGATATTGAAAACAATGATACTGATAAATTTTTCACTACAGACATTTCTTGCATTTTACTTATTAAAGTTATGGTCAATAAACCTCCACGCCTTATGCAATATTAAACCAAGAAGCAATTAAGCTACAACACAAAATAACGCCCCATTAAACGCAGACATGCGTTTTATGTTTGTTTCTACAATACTTCCATTTAATTTACAAAGTTTTGTGATATTTTAGAGAATGTATGTTCGAATCAAGGACTATATTAGATGTTAGATATACGTCCTTGGTTTGAATATAATAAACTTGTATTCTATATTTTGTAAAATAAATAAAAGTGAAGAAAGTATGAAAACATAAACATTTACTTAATAAAACATCCACACCATTGCCATTGAGCTCTGTATAATAAAAATAACTTGTACTGGACTCATTCAGAGAAGGAAAGAAAAGCATGAACTTTAATAGACTGCAAATGGTGCAAATTGAAATACATATAAATGATTTTAAATCAACTAAATGAGGTGATTAAAGAACAGCTTGAAATATGTTATAGGCACTTGTTAATTGTGGAAGACCTATATTGACTACTTAATATGATTTTGGTCTTCTTGTCTTGTTAGGTTGCTGTCGCACTGACTGTTACTCATTATTTCCAGTTAATTCATGAATATAATCTCAACTCTTTAAGTCAGTTTCCTAATCTCTAGTTTCCGGTTTTGCGACTACAGTAACATGACTGTATTCCGACGAAGTGTCAATAAAGCACTGCCTCTCCCTGTCAGTCTCATTTGTATGACTGTAGTCATTTTCCTCTACGGTCGCTATATTGGACATCATATCATAATTGCTTTCCTCTTGGGGCGGCCTCTGACTTAAACAGCGATGATCCATATGATCATAGGTATCCTCTACTGTGTGTTGTTCTGTTGCTTGATTCATTGGCCGTTCAACTTGCGCATGTACTACATTTTTCCACCAACAAGGATTTGATTTTGGGCAGAATTTGATTGCAGTCTTTTCATTCTGCAAATTAATGACATACTTTTATAAACACCAACATATTTGCCGATATCGGTTTTCAAAATTACGAAACATAAAACGACAAATAATCACAGTCTGAGTATAGGAAACAATGGCGGATCCAGGATAAGGCGTAGAGTGCGTAAGCCCTTCCCTTCGATCGCCATAAAATTAAAAAAAAAAAAATCATGTTTCTCACGATTTATTTGAATCTTTAGCAAAAAGCGAACGACAATATATATACGCCTGCAAAAGTGTACAAAACAACACCAATATCAAAAATTGGAATAATAAACAACGCTTCTATAATTCTAAAATTTCAAAAATGACGTAGGTTATTTACAAAGAGACTGCATAGATACATGTATGCATCTAAAAGAATAGAAATTTGCGATATTAACTGGTACAATTTCTAAAATTTCACAGGTGACGAAAGTTAAGTTATTACAACAGAGACTGCGTAGAAATACATTCCCAATGAATAGCTCTGACCGATTTGGAAATTTGGCATAAAACTAAAATTTCAAATTTGACGAAGGTTAAGTAATCACAACAGAGGCTGCGTATTTATACATCCCAAATGAATAGCACTGTTCGATTTGAACAGGAATAATTTTAAATTTCAAATGTTGACGAAGGTTAAGTAATTACAACAGTGACTGCGTAGTAATACAATCAAAATAAAAGCACTGCGCGATTAGAACTACACCTTTTCATTAATTCCATTTGGTGCCAACATTTTAATTTTCTTATCCAAAATCTTTCCCGAGTGAGTCTTTCCTCCACATACCAAGCAGTATGGTGGTCTGTGATGGCAATTGAGATCTGCCTTGGTTCCCCAGGGGCACACTTAGACAGATCTAAATCTACTGACTGTTACCGGAAAGATTTTGGATATCCAAATACATTTAGATGTTTCATTTCAGCATAAACTTTTAATCAAACAGAAAATTTAGTCCAGAAAAATGAAAAAAGGACTATTTTATTTCACTCCATGTTTAGACATGCACTGGAAAATGCACCGGAAACTGGGGTTGTAATACAAGACTGGTTCCATAACTTGCTATGTTGTGTTTTGTGTTCTGTTGTTGGTCTGTTGATCTCATTATTTTTAACCATGGCGTTGTCAGTTTATTCTCGACTTATGAGTTTGAATGTCCCTTTGGTATCTTTCGCCTCATTTTTACAAGTTTTCTATATTTGAATCGTAAATAATCACCAAATGAATTATGATTATGTTTCAGTCTGTTTAAAAGGTGTTACAGCATTTGAAGATAATTGTTTTCTTAATAATTGAAATATAAAATAACAAATCTAGAACTATGAAATAACAAACCTTATACAGAGGATAACTATTACAATTGCCACTAGAAATGTCAAGCTTGTTGCAGCAATCACGGAAATGAGAAGGACTTCTACAAGACAATTTAAAATTAGCATAAATAAGACATTCAAGCACAAACTGTGTGTGTGTGAGAGAGAGAGAGAGAGAGAGAGAGAGAGAGAGAGAGAGAGAGAGAGAGAGAGAGAGATTTTAATGTTTGGCAAAACTAATCACTTGAAAGATATTAGCTGGTTTGATTTCCAAATTAAAAATCTAGTAATGATGTTCACAGATACTACAGGTGTAATGTATAAAGTTTGAAGCGTTGACTATATTTATCAAAAGTACAAAGCATAGTTTCGGAGAACATATGCGACGATCGATTGCTAATTCAGATGATGTATTTTTACGCTTTAATCAAATACTGCACCTTTTAAGAAATTGATTTAAACACATATTTACTATTAATTGGTGCGGGGTCATCTGTTGACGTCTTTGTATTCCCATTTGATTCCCGGTCGGGTATTTCACGCGGATATTGTGATGCCTCATTTGAAGTTACTGTTGCGTCTTGTGGAGCCAGTGACGATAACAGATCTTTTCTTTTAGCATTTTCTGACGAGACATATGTTGGCGTCACTTCACGCCTAACACAGAGACCAGGTAGATTTGTTTCACATCTTTTGGGAAACCTTTCCAGATGGCCATCTTCTTGAACCTTAGCAGCAATACAGAATTCAGGATTTGTAACTAGATAAAAAGTAAATTGAAAATGATTTTTTTATCTTGATCAACATTTCTACTTAAACGAAAGGTGCAAAAGACAAGTATTTAATTCAATTATTAAATGAACTATTTTGTTGGATACACACAATCGGATCGATAGGATAAGATTATTCTTGTTGTTTCCTTTATGTAGTCGCATTCTTATCGTGAGTTGCATTGTGCACGTTGTCATGGGAAATACATCCAACATTTTCTTAATTGATTTTGTTTGATGGTTGCGGTCCTCTTTGTGTGAAAAGAAAGATTTTCAAATTTTTCTATAGAAATGGTAAATTGGTAGTTTTAAGTTTTCAATTTTGTGGTGCAAATAAAGTACTGGCCCAAATATCGGGTTTTAACCAAATATCGTCACATTCGTTTGATGTGTTTGAGCTTTTGATTTTGCCATTTGATAAGGGACTTTCCATTTTGAATTTTCCTTGGAGCTTGGTATTTTTTCTTTCTTTTTACCTTTAAAGTTGTGTATCTCCTTTGAAGAAACTTGTTGCTGTTTCTACAACATTTTACTGCTATCGGTCAACGGGCTTGTTGGGCATAGTGCCGACTAGAATATCGATTAAAATGTTAATTACTGGTTTTCATTTTGTGTGAAGTAGTGTACCTTATACACATCATATATAACTCTTGTCATCACTGGCTCATTAGGCTGTGAGTGTTGAATAAATATGAAGCAACATTCAAATTGACTTGGAAAATTAATTCAAATACGTGTGTGTGTGTGTGTGTGTGTGTGTGTGTGTGTGTGTGTGTGTGTGTGTGTGTGTGTGTGTGTGTGTGAAAAGCACACAGGATGAACAATCATTATGCCTATGTTTCTACTGTTACGGTGGGTCAAGGTCCATTTAGGATATCTTTTCGAAGATCCCTTTTGACTTGAATACATGTCCTAAAGTTGATTGGATTGGGCTACATGAACACTTGTTTTACCCACAATTTTCATTTGCCATTATTCCTTTGACCATCTCGTTCAGAATATTTAAAATTAGTCAGTAGTTATTGACATGCTGTCTCATTGACGTGCACCCCAAATACCTACATGCGCCCTGAATCCATCTTCGTGTATTAGATAGCCAGTATGTTCCCTTCTTGAAAACTGAGCTTCATCCAATATCAAACTGTAACGTACTAACATGGACGATGTGTTACACAAATTAAAAGAGTCAATCCATGTTTCACTCAACACATTTTGCTGGTAAAATGATTTTGATGTTACGCTATCTGTAAAAATATAGTACATATATACATTATATCTTTTAGAACAATTTAAAAAAATGACTGTTTTGTTGTTTAGGCTTGTATATCATTCTACTTTTAGGTGCAAAATAAAATAAAAACTGTAACATAGGCTTTCTCATCCTTGCCTTCACAGGCTAACAATTCTTAGATGTCGCCCTACTTTAATAATAAAAATTAAATATTGGTATTGAGGTTTTATAAACTTATTCAGAATTTATATGGAAAATTTAAAAAAATCATGAAAAAACCCAAATAGAAATGTATTTAAAAATTAAGGTGGTACCAAACACCTTGACTAGAATTAATTTGGCTCGTTTAATTTTCATAAAACTTTGACAAAATATTAACTTTGACCCTCTGACAAAATATAAAAATTCAAAAACTTGAACCACACACTTTATCGGAAAAATTTCATTGTAAATATAGCAGTTTGACAAACACTTATTTTGATTATTGAGAAGCATGATATGTCCTAAACAATAGAACGTGATTAAAACGTTCAACTGATTTTACAGGGTTATCTCCTGAAGTGTTATGGACCACCTTAATGGCTTGTTTTTGCGAGTTATAACATGCATTTTATTTAGGCATTTTTGTGTGAAGTGATGGTCATTCATTTATTATTTGCAACATAAGGACTTGCATTTAAAGATTTTAAACTTTTTTATATTTTGTACTGTCCTGATAATTGATTACTTTTTATACTTACATGTATGAAAGAATTGTTTGACATGGAATTTAAGAATTTTAGATTAAAATTGCAAAATGTGTTGTATGCATCAATATTAGGTCTCAATTTTTTTTCCTTTTGTTAGAATATTATGTAACGGCATTCAAATTTTGTCCTTTGATACCTCAGGATGGATAGTTTTACGCAAATTGAGAGCTCTATAAGTACACGGTGACTAAAACTTATGTCGACAACGATAAAAGTGCCAATATATCTTCTTATTTGTAATATTCATGTACTGGCTTGATAATTGAGTACATTGTACTTTTTATAATTCAGGATAGATTATTTGACATTAAAAGGAAGGAATTTAAGTTTAAATTAGCAAATATTGTTGTTGATGGCATCAACATAAAGTACCAATATTTTCCATTTTGCTAGAAAACTATATAACAGCATTCAAATTCTGTTTCTTTTGGTACCGCAGGATGAATAGTTTTACACAAACGGAGAGCACTATAAGTCTACCATTACTAATACTTTTGTCGATAACTATAAAAGTGACAATATTTCTTTTTTATTAATATTCTTGTTCTGGCCTGATAGTTTAGTATTTTGTACCTGAAAATGGATTGTTAGGCATAAAATGAAGGAATTTAAGTTTCAAGTTGCTGTATTTGTTGTATTCGTCAATATATGGTGCCAATATTTACCATTTTTCTTGATTATTCTCTACCAGCATAAACATTTTACCTCAGGATGGATAGTTTTACACAAATTAAGAGCTTCATAGATCTACTGTTACTAAAACTTTTGTCGACACATATAAAAGTGTCAATATTTTATTCTTTTTACAATATTCATGTACTGGCCTGATAATGTAGTACTTTTCTAGATGGATTGTTAGACATAAAATCGAAGAAATTTAAGTTTAACATTTTTTGTCATCATCAAAATAAGGTGCCAATATTTTCCATTTTGTTAGAATATTGTGTAACGGCATTAGAATTTTGTTCTTTTGGTACCTCAGGATGTATATTTTACGCAAATTGTGAGCTCTATAATTCTAAGGTTACTAATACTTAATATGTCTAATACAATAAAAATGTCAATATTTCTTTTTTTATAGTATCTATGTACTGGCCTGATAATAGAGAATATTTTTTTATACCTCTGGATTGATTGTTTGACATGAAAGGGAAGAAATTTAAGTTTAAATTGCAAAATTTGTTGTCGGCATCAATGTAAGGCGCCAATATTTTAATTTATCTTTTATACATTAGGATGGATTGTTCGCCGCATTTTGTTTTTTTTTTATTAAAAGCAATTTTGTGGTCTGCAGGGATGAACAGGTCTAATAAAATGTACATTATACATCGGACATATAGGTCGATCAACAAAATCATTTTAATTGCAGTAAACCAAGAACTACGGCAAATATTTTGATATGAAGGTAATGTCTACAAAAAAAAATTCATAGATTATTTTATGTCTTCTGTTTTATTTCAAGTCTTGAAGCATGAATATTGTTGACAATATATAAAACTTTTTTAATTTTTAAAGTTTTGCAGTATTTAATTATCCAATAAAATCAAAAATAATTCTAACAAGAAAATATAGTTCATTTATAATTTTCACAAATGGTTAACGGAAGAGTAAACGCGCGTTTTCTAAGTGCACGTACAGGTAGAGATTTAAAGTCTGAACTACTGACTAAACGGACACAGTTTAAACGCGCGTTAAGTCTAGACAATATTAGAAATTTTATTTTGACAGTGTTAACATAATTATAGTAAACGCGAAAATTGTAGTAAACAAATGAAGTATGTGCACGCGGCGTTAACGTACGTTTACTTTATGTTATGCTTGGTCTACACCCAAATATCTGTAAATATAACGACCAACACTATTTCTCACCATACATTGTGTATCTTTTATTGTAAAGCCGTAAATACAATCAAACATTGATATTGATATAATTAAGCTCCTGTAAGATCTTACATATTTCAATATCAGGGGCTGCAGGCGAGATATACTAACTATATCCATCAAATTGATTTTCTACCCGATGGTCTGACGATTCAAGATGATGATATGCAGTCCACACAAATACTGGCGATTTTGTGATGAGACTTAAGGAAATCTGTTTGTTGTTTCTGATTTTACTTCTGTTTTCCTAAGCGGAATATTTCACCAACAGATATGGCTATCTTACCTATCTCCCACATCTACATGAACCCAACCAGGTGCTCAGGAAGGGTAAGCATATCCAGCCACACATGTAGCATCCGTCATGTTGCTCATTTAAGCACACATTTGGTGATAAGTCGGTGATGTCACATTCGAAGAAATTCCAATTGGCATAACCACAATCCCGTCTTCTTTTCCTCGAATATGTCCTACCGGAATGTACTAATATGAGCGACACGACGGGTGCCACATGTGGACCAGGATCTGCTTACCTTTCCGGAGCACCTGAGATCCGTCCGGTTATTAGTGGGTTGTTGTGGCATAGTGTTTAGTTTTCTATGTTGTGTTTTGTTCACTGTTGTCATTTGGTCGTTTTTCCTTTTTTTGCCATGGTAATGTTTGATTTCGACTTATGAGTATGAGATCCCTTTGTATCTTTCGCCTCTCTTTTAACACTGTAATGAGAATTTGATATTGTTTTATCGGTAAAACATTGTTTTCTTATCAAATAATTAAAACGTAACTAAACAGTATTGCGGTACAGCTATGAACATTAACCGTCCTACATTCTGTCGATACCTTTATTGTGACATTGCACAAGATCATTTTGTTTTCCTGTATTTGACGTCTTATAATAAATCTATTAGATTTGCACTGATCATGCTGATTTATATTTTAGTCTTAGATACATAATAATTTTATTAGTTGTTATTGGCTTTGAATTATCTTTACAATAACTACGAGTACTCTCAGAACTATAACTTGTGTCTTAAGTCCTTTGGTTAGTTGTTCTTTGTGTGTTTTATGTCGATCTGCTGTTTCAAGCCTTTTAAAACTAATTTTATAGATCCTTATGTAGTGCTGTTACACCACTGTCCCGACATGTTTAACTCCTCCACATTATGTATGTGCCTGTCCAAAGTCAGGAACCTGTAATTTAGTCGTTTGGTACTGTATATCATACTTGTTTTCGTTTATTGTATTGTACATAAATCAGGATGTAAGTTTTCTCGTTTGAATTATTTTACATTTTTCATGTTAGGGCCTTTTATAGCTTGCTATGCGGTATGGGTTTTCTCTTTGTTGAATGCCGCACGATGACCTAAAGTTGATAACTTCTGTGTCATTTGGTCTCTGGTGGAGAATTGCCTCTTTGGTAATCATACCACATCTTCCTATGTTTATAAAACAAATTGACACCTTTGGTGTACTAGCTTCCTTGTAAGCAGCAACCCTCTATAAAGAAAATCATGATATAAAACGCAAGCTCTGAGATATCGTATCAACCGGGAAATATATACTCCATTTGCAGGCGATCATTTCTTTTGTCGTAAAGTTTTGTTCTTCACCGACGCTAGCTGTCAATTTCTATATGTAAGTCAAGATATGCAGCAGGGCTCAACTGTATCTTCTGTATCCTTTATGGCAAGTCTGATGGGATAGATGCATCCAACACAGTCACCAAACTTTGAATTATTTCTGGAGGATACCATCTACTAGTATTTAGACTTGTCATGAGTTCAAACTTTATACTAGCGTTACGTCGTTTCGATATAATAACATTCTGTTCTTTATTTACCATCAAAACCCTTGGTTCAATAAACGAAAAGGCAAAGAACATTCTACAAACAAAACATAAAACACTAAAGACTGAGTAACACGAACCCGACAAAATCACAGGGAGTGATCGCATGTGCTACAGAAGGGCTGGCAGATTATGTTCTACATGGGACACCCGTCTTGTTGCTCATGATAATTACAATGTCGGTGTTAAGTCCTTTTGGTGATGTCACTTCACAATCGGGGAAGGAAGGTCAGGAGAATGGCTACGAACATTGGAGCATATTTGTTGATATGTGTGACACATATGTATGAAGGTCAACCAATGATAGCAACCAACACGGCTATTGACTTTGAATTATTCCATAAATGCCGTTACAGTGGAATCTACAGTTTAAATAGTTATGATGGCATCATTCTATTCTTTATTAGAAGCTTTTAATGCTAATTTATGTAGTATGCCTAATATGAATGCAGAAACATGTCAGAAAGAAGATAAAAAAATACAAAATGTCGTTTGACTGCCAATGAGACAACTCTCCGCCAGAGACCAAATGAGGTAGAAGTTAACAACTATAGGTCACCGTAAGGCCTTCGTTAATGGGCAAAATTCATACCACATACTAAGCTGCAAAAGGCCCCTGAAATAACAAATGTATAACAATTCAAACAAGGAAACTGACGGCCTGATTTATGTACAAAACAATAAACAAAAACAAATATGATATACAACAACATTGATAATTTTTATAAAACACAGTTGGACATATGATATGTCTTTAACGTAAGAATAAGGGATAGCCGTGCAAATGGTGGAGGAATCACATTCATGTTTTGAAACTATTAAGGTAGTTCGGGGTTTGAATTTTCGCGCCGTCTGCGCAGATGGTTGCGCAATATAAGCGCATGTCATGCGTATTTTCGTAATAAGCCATTACAATAAATTTTGATTGTTAAAATAATCAATTTCATTTAAATTTATTAAGGAAGATTTGAATGATTGAAAAGTGCAATTTCATAACTTTATAAAGTTTATCATTGCAATTTTCATTGTTGCAAATGCATTTCCGTGTTGGAAATATGGAGCATGTTCTTGACGTCTGAGAAGAGAGAAAGACAAGAAAATCCATAACAATCGAACACGTGAACTGCTTTTCATGAATACTGTAATGCAGATCGAATATAATAGACAACGATCTTCATTTTGGTAGCTTATGAAGCAGTTTCACCCTTGTCATGCAAAACAAAATTCCTTTTTCTTGTTGCAAACCTGGAATATTTAATGCGGTGATTTCGTCCCAGTTTCACGTGTTACATTGATTCTTTTCCCCAATAATGTTGTTTTTTTTCTTCCTGATACCTGAGGACTGGGTCATTTCACAGGGATTTTATATAATAAAATTACAAATGTATGTTATTTGGCCAAGAACTAGTCCAAATAATTATGACGTCTAGAAAGGCTACTTAATTTTTGCTGTGTCGCCTTCCTGCGGAGTCATAACGCTAAAGTCATATTTTGGTTGGACTTTGAGAGACAAATTTCCTCTCAATTTTGAGACTAAATTTGCCATGAAATCTTCACTGACGGCTAGAAAATTTTGCATTATATACGTAAAGAAGGCGTCACAGTGAACAAAATAAAATAGCCTTTCAATGTGTCATAATTATTTGGATTAGCTAAGAACATACACATTTTAGTCCATCCATTTTGGTTAGGCATGCACACCGTTAACGTTTATAACGTTTCCTATATCATGTCTATAGGCTGTACAAATTATGTTTAAAAATAAATCATTTCACAAAACTACCTTTCCTATATATCTGATGGTCTGGATGGAGGGTCCTTCATTTCTTTCTTCTTTAATTTTCTCTATTCTTTATTTGTTTTTCAGATTTTCTGTATTCCTTATAATTTAACACCCCATTATTCGTTATTGTTTTGTCTTTTTTCTATTTTCTTTATTTATGATGCACATTATTCTCTATTCTTTAAAACCCATCCAGACCCTCCTATTTGATTCTGCAGAATCTTCAGGGAAAAACAAACCTTTTTACTTCCAAGCAGGAAAACCTGTTTTGTCATTAAATGTCTTTAAAATTTTATGGCTTTTTGGCCCTCTTTTCAGGAAATTTCTGCTGACTGGTCAGCATTTGGTTATAATCCTGGGAAGCAAGTATAAATTGTTAATTATAATTGGTTGTTTAAAACTAGACACATACATGTATCAAGCTGAGTAGAATATTATAAAATAGGTTGCCGTTTCATATTAAACAATAAATTTTAAACAATTTACTATTTGATTGAAATTTTATTCACTTTGCAGAATGAATTATATTTAATAAACTTTTACCATTGTGTGTTTTACTAGCACAGTACACTTTTCATTTTCAGAATTTAAAAGTCTACAATGGTGATTAAATCATATCAGGCTATGCTAAAACAGTTCAGATTGACAAATAGTTCTAATACAATAAAAGTTATATTTTACCCTAAATGGCAAAACGTTATTTGGTACAAATATTTCTTCTCCACACAATGAATGTACTTTAAACATACATGCACAATAGATCTGCATAATATAGGATCCTTATGTCAATGATTTAGCAAAACAAACAGTATGGAACGCAACATACATGTATCATTATATTTTGAGAGATTATTGTTTAGAGTATATTAAACAATATATAAAACTGTTATCTCAATTCTCCCAATTAAAGAAATAAGATACCATTTTCTTTTTAATTTTAATATGATATGTCGACTGAAATATCTGACAACTGGACTTTTTAAACTGTTTTTATAGTTTGTTCTTATTTTGTACTGTTACACCATTGTCCCAGGTTAGGGGAGGTTGGCGCCTTAAAACTAGTTTAACCCCGCCACATTCTGTATGTGCCTGTCCCAAGTCATCAGCCTGTAATTCAGTGGTTGTCGTTTGTTGCTGTGTTGCATATTTGTTTTCGTTCATTATTTTGTACATAAATTAGGCCGTTATTTTGTAGTTTGAATTGTTTTACATTTGTCATTTCGGGGCCTTTTATAGCTGAATATGCGGTATGGACTTTGCTCATTGTTGAAGGCCGTACGGTGACCTATTGTTGTTAATTTCTGTGTCATTTGGTCTCTTGTTGAGAGTTGTTTCATTGGCAATCATACCATATCTTCTTTTTATTTTAAATATCTCGATGAGATGACCTAAATATCTGCCATGTTCTCTTAAATGTAAGAAGTGTTGAAAGTTTTTTACCAGTTTACTTTAAACTATCCACCAGAGACCGAAGAACAATGATGTTATAAACTACAAGTCACCCTCAGGCTCTCTAAAATTAGCGATGTTCATACTGTAAAGTCAGCTAAAAAGGCCTGTGCATGGCACAATGTGAGGCATTTAAAAAAATAAACAAATGGCCTGTAATCTCATAGGAAACTCTTCACTCTGTAGAATTTTAGGAAACCCAGGCACTCCATTGTTTATGTTGAGTATATGCCAGCTATATGAATAAATAGTTACGAAAACGTATAAATATATATATTATATATAAATACATTTATTTGAATCAAATTTGGCAGCAAATATGTACAAATGAAATAAAAATTCACATAAGTATACTCGTTTGCAGAATTTAGCATCTGAAATATTACTATGATTTATTTCTTCCTAAAAAATGACTGGTAGAGAAAAGGAGTAATTGTCCTATATATCTTTACAAAACAAGTTAAAAATGATTTGTTTTCTGGACAGGAGCTCATATATTTCTTAAATGGCCGGTAACGGATACCCCAACTTTTTCTATTTATTTTAAATGTACATGTTGTAGGCATCAACTGTGCAAAGTTTTAAAAATCAATCTTTTATATTTACACCCCAATTCCATTTTGGAGGTATGATAACTATTTTCAATCTTTGCAATTTTCAACCTATCTGCGGAACTGTAACTTTTAGGATCTAAGAGCTATGGTTCCGCAGCTATTTTCAACCCAGATGCAACCATTTATCCATGCAAGGCAAAGCAATGTTCGTTAATGTGCACAAAAGAAACAAAATGTATGGAGAACCCGCCACAGATTATGGTAACCAATGGTGGAATCACTAAAATTAATGATTAAAAAATAAGTGAATAGATATAAGAAGATGTGGTATGAGTGCCAATGAGACAACTCTCCATCCAAGTCAAAATTTATAAAAGTAAACCATTATAGGTCAAAGTACGGTCTTCAACACGGAGCCTTGGCTCACACCGAACAGTCTGTATATAAGAAATATGTTAGTAATGACAAATTACAATAATTATTGCAGAAAAGTTTTTGTCATGCTTTACTATGCAAACTCCCGAAATCTTTTAAATTATAAGATATGTTTTGAGGAAAGCTCCATAGGGTGGGGAGGAAGGTGTCGTATTTGTAATGAGTTGTACGGAGGAGCTCGAGTTTGTGGAATTTGTAAATATTTCAAGTTTGATAATATATAATAAGGGACTAGGAAAAATCAAAAATAGAAGAAATATTAGATTACGTTGTTGACTATATCACAAGTATCTGAAACTAATCATTTTCATATTTTCAAAGTTAAAACATAATTAAAAGAATAAAACCACTGTGTGAATGCATCATGATCAGATATACATGGATGTCAAATATATCTATCTCTAGGAACTAACATATTCATGAAAGCTATATTTTCAGGCAAAAATATATCATAGGGTATGTTGTTTTCAAAAACTCAAAATATATATATGAAAAGGTAGGGTACTGGATGTCGCGGCTGCTTATCCCTACCAAAAGAATTAAAGTGCCCCTCCCCACAGACAAAATTGGAAGGTAGGTAACCTTGTGGTAGTAAGAACCATCATAGCAAATGATCACATCATTCGATGCCTTTTCCTTGTGCTAAATGTCCTATTTTCATCATATTTCATGGTGGTGCTCCTCAGAAAGGAGATATATATAGAGTACACATAAATAACTAAGTCCTGAAAGACCACAAAAGTCAACTTGGTATAATAATAAACAAAACTCGATCTAAGCAACATGTATATACATTTGTAGGCTATTTTCATATCTACAAATGATACTTAAAATAATCCTTTAAAGTTTTAATTAATTATATTGAAATTGCAAGAGACATGTTGATGACATATGAAATGGAGTAATGGCTAAGTCCATGTTTTGCCATGGAAACCCTAAAATCAACTTTTCCTTCTGCAAATAGTACGTAATACCCTCCATTCATAAAATTGCTTTTCTTCTATGTGCTACTTTTAGTCTGTTTCACTGGTAACTGTGGTAAGCCAGTCATAAAAAGTAGATTATTTATCTTATATTGCTGGTGACCCCAAATTTTATTCCAATAGACCACTTTCGAGTTCGTTGCATTTCCGTCTAAAACTTTGGTTTTAGTGAACATCATTGGTGCTTTTAGGGCATCATCACTTTCTTCTTGTATTTTGAAATGACCATGCAACAAAGTTTAAGTTCAAAAGTATGAGGAAATTCTGTAATTTTTTCTATACCCCGAACTACCTTAAACGACGATTGTGACTTAGATGCTACGTAGTCCATGAGATCTCTGCTTGTTTTAAATATCGAACATCTGATGCACACGGTCCCTAAAGTAAATGGCTTCAAATCGTAACTCTGAACATGCTGAAGCGCAGTTTTTATTGCTGGTAAAGTAAAGACAAATTATTTAGATATAATTTTTCGTAGACCACTTGCAGACCAATGTTGTTTGCAAGGAACTTATGTTATTTTTGAATTTGGTGAAGAAAAATACATTTCGTCGTTTTATCTAAAAGAATATTTCCGAAATGCACGATAACCAATCAAATTATGAGTACCAAATGTAATTAAGATATTATTTTTTAACCAAATACTACAGCTATGTAGACCTAAACTGACATTTTCAACATTTCTGAATATACAATATAGAAACTATGGGTATTTTAAAAGTAGATAAAATTGAAGTATATAAAAGATGAAAGAGGATTGTAGATCGACACTTACATCCTGATATATCTATCTTTGAATAGTTTGTATGACTCCTCTCTATGTATCTTCTTACTCGTTTGCTTTATCAAATAAAAACGATCTTGCTTTGCTACTGCCTCATGTTTTGAATGAAAGATAATATTACATCTCAAGATACAAAAATATCTTTTGAAATGATTTGTTTTGCTTCGAAATAAAGTACTGTTTGAATCCTTTTCTAACGGACACTACCTTATTAAGATGCATATGTCTTTATAGGTATTGCATCGAATTAATCTATGACAGTTTACTCACCATTCAAACAAATCTGAAAAGCTGTCGCTGAGCAGTCGCGTGCTGCGTAGTAACATTGATTATTCTTAATGTCAACAGTTAAGCAGTTTCCATCATCAACTCTTTCAGTCACATTCACTGTTCCATGAAAGAAAAGAAAATCATGAATGATTGGTAATCATTAGTGTATAGACATGATTTATAACAATGTTTTCAAAACATTCTCCTTGATAAATTAGAAATTGTGGTAGAAACTTGGAATCAAACTCCTTCAGACAAAGTTGACATTAGAAGAACTTGGCTATTCTTTTAAGTACCCTTTTCGTCATATCACTCTTATATTATGTTTCTACATATTTATTCATCTATGATGAATGACAATGCAGAAAAGCGGTTCGGACGCACGAAATTTATAAAGTTTTATTTACATTTAAGGGTAAACGATACCAAATATCATATCTCCCGATTTCCAAAATTTTGGCACACTTGTACTTTGATTCGAGTTACATCGGAATATGAAATAAAAATGGAGGTTACAATTTGTATTTTTGTAATTAGATATATAGGGAAATGCCTTTTTAACTTATTTAGATATAAGAAGATGTGGTATGAGTGCCAATGAGACAACTCTCCATCCAAGTCAAAATTTATAAAAGTAAACCAATATAGGTCGATGTACGGTCTTCAACACGGAGCCTTGGCTCACACCGAACAGCAAGCTATAAAGGGCCCCAAAATTACTAGTGTAAAACCATTCAAACGGGAAAACCAACGGTCTAATCTATATAAAAACGAGAAACACTTATGAACCACATCAACAAACGACAACTACTGAACATCAGATTCCTTTTAGATTTTTCAATTGATGGCTATGTTCTTTTATACGGAGAAAGACTAAAACTAACATAATATCCAGGATTGTATACTGAATCCATGCGTGCATAGAAACACATATGTCACAATCCTTGTTTTTTTAGATACATTGCTTCAAATTTGACCGATACGCTTAGAATTTGACAGAAAACGTGTGACGTAGTCAGTCGAGGACCAGCTTAGGTAAACAGCTGATTATCTGAAATACAACAAATGAGTTAACTATTGTTTTATTATAGGATGCTAAGCGGGTCCTCGACTGACTACTACACTTTGTTCATAAACAGCCGGTCAGAGCCGTTCTATTGTAGAATCTGATTAGTCAAGAGACTTGTTTTCAATCTCCTACATTAGAGGTGAAGAATACATACAGATACATATTCGTCCAATCAATTTACGCGTACTTAACATGGAAAATACATAGCTTTCACATTCGTGCATTTTCCCGATTTTTTAAAATGTCACAATGCTTATGTTATTACGTCACAACCAGAGCCGAATGTTCAATGGCGCCATTTACACCGATGCTTTGCCATGTAACAACGAAACGTCAAATCTCGTTAAAATCCGAGGACAGAGTTCTGCCCCAACATTGGGCCGTACCGGCTGTCTAGGAACAAAGTGTAGTAGTCAGTCGAGGACCAACTTACGTTGTTCAATAACGTCAGGAACGATAACTCATAACGTAACGTCATTTGGTATCTTGTTACCTTAAGGATGTTCGCTCCTCTTGTTTTGAATTTTGCCAGATATTCGGAATCCTCTGGTTTTATCCATGTACTGCCATTAAAAAATTTCCCGCTAACCCCTATTCTTTTCATAATTTTATTACATATAGTTTAAAAGCCATATTTGAAAATGCTATAAAATCCTTGTTATTTTTCATATTTTTTTTAAAAAAGGGTGCCAATGTTAAATATATGAAAAGTCTAGAGAATTAGTTCCGTCAAATTTTCAATGGCTTATATCTCGAAAACAAGCACACGGACCCTTCATTTTTCTGCTTTTTTAGTTCCTTTATTTGTATACTATCAATTTATAACAGTCTTTTAAAACTTGTTATTTTGAAACAGAGTAGCGAACATCCTTAAGGCATCGTTGTTGCAGAAAAAAGAAAAAACGATAGTTAGGCAATATATTTACAGCGTATGTCTAAATCGATGAATAAAAATAAAAATATAATCTAAACAAAATGATACTACCTGCCCTTTTAAAATGCAAATTAACAACCGAAAGCAATGGCAAAGCATGTACCGTATTGTGTATTTTGCTTTGAGTAGACGTTTAATATCACATTGTGCTACTCGACTGTTGATTATGTCACGAAACACGAAAGTAGTTTAACATTTATAACTTGACTAGAACCCAAAGTAAGCTTACAAATAATAGAAATATCAGAATAATTGAATGTTATCGTTTGTGCAAAATATGAAACGAAAGTTTTATCTATCTTGTTCGGTTTTGGAGAATCTCAAAATTAACAAGTAACTTATAGTATTTCTAATTTTCGAGGATTGGATTTTAATTTTATTATACACGTCTAAATGTGACAACTTTATGACAGAACACTCATTTGAAGATCTAACATTGTTGGGCTAAATTTGAGCCGAATTATATATATATTATGGTGTTAGTCCTGTAGAACCACGTGTTATTCGATGAAGAATGTCTGTCATAAAGTTGTCACATGTTTAGACGTGTATAATGAAATTAACATTTGATGTGGCGGCATGGTATTTAACATTATCATCCTTTACGACAGACAAAATAGCTGATGTGAAAAGTACACCATCTACTTGCTACTATACATCATGTACTGTGTTACAACTCTAGAAAAAGCCGACGAGGAAAGGTATTAGAATGACCACCGAAAGCTATATTTTTGTGGCCTAGGTGTTCGAGTGGTCTAGGGCGCTGCACACGGTGCAGCCGGTATTCCGCGATGTCACAGAAGCAAGGGTTCGAATCCCGCTGAAGGAAGAATAAACAATTCGTAACGCAAATTTGAAGATCTAACATTGTTGGGCTAAATTTGAGACTAATTATATATATATATATATATATATATATATATATATATATATATATATATATATATATATATATATATATATATATATATTACATGTGGTGATCCATTTATTTGGCAATCGCCAATGGCAGCCAGCAGGGTTTAAGAACATCCGTTGTTCGACCTGCTAGTCTTTCTTAAAATATATTTTTCACTTTTTGGTCTTTTGGAAAATGTTGTTTCTGCTGTATTTTGACCCTCTTCCAAGAAATTTGTTTTGCATGCACGTATAAAATTGCGGTTTTATCCAACGCAATCATAGGTTTGAACGTTGTTTTCAATTTAGACTTGTTTATATTTTTCGTTTGGGCTTGTATTATATTTGCCTTCGGGTTTATATTCCTATTTCGACTCTTCAAAATTCAAGAGTCTATCCTAAGTTGAGGTAAATTATATGGCCTACCAAATGAAATACCGTTTCGATTCCTTACATCACTGAAGAGACATTAATTGTTGAAACCCGGATATGGTGTGCAAATTTTGCACCTCATGTTTGTGGTATACCATCTTTTCCGTAAGTTTATTGTTTTCTGTTTGGTATTAAATTAATAATAAAGATCCATTTTGTTACATCTTGTGATCCGTTTATTTTGCAATCGCCATTGGCAGTCAGCAGGGTTTAAGAACATCCGTTGTTCGACCTGTTAGTCAAATGCGTTTTGTTTAAATATACTTTTCACTTTTTGGTCTTTTGGAAAATGTTGTTTGTGCTGTATTGAGACCCTCTACCAAGAAATTTGTTTTGCATTCACACGTATAAAATTGCGGTTTTATCCAACGCAGTCATAGGTTTGAACGTTGTTTTTAATTTAGACTTATTTATATTTTTCAGTTGGGCTTGTATTATACTTGCTTTCAGGTTTATATGATCCGTTCATCCTATTTCGACTCTTCAAAATTCAAGAGTCTATCCTAAATTAAGGTAAATTATATGGCCTTCCAAATACCGTTTCGATTCCTAACATCACTGAAGAGACATTAATTGTCAAAATCCGGCTATGGTGTACGAATTTTTGCACCTCATGTTTTGCGGTATACGATCTTTTCTGCAAGTTTATTGTTTTCTGTTTGGTATTAAGGTAGCACAATACAAAGATTTTTATACCTCAATTCCCCTCTTTTAAACTGCTGTAACTTTCTTAATAATGTATGGATATTTATAAAAGTGGTATGTATGGATATCTAAGAGATTTATCTTTCAAATGAATGCAGTGTCAGTATTATGCAACCATTATGTAATCAATTATATTGCTATTAGTGTAGAAATATCAGTCTGTGTACTTAAATGAATTTAGCTTTGTCATCTTGATTGTAATATAAAAGTTCTTATCAAATCTTATTCTACACAGCATGAGCTCCAAAACCGTGTCTCAGATTTTTCCTATGATGTTCTATTCTCTCAGACCTCTAATTAGTGTAAACACTCTAACATCAATATAGTACACAATGATTAATTGGGTGTAAAATCTGTTCTATACATTTCATTAAAATCTGAGACACTGTTTTGCAGATAATAGGCTTAGGAACAACATATACCAAAACCAAGCCTCTATGGGTACCAATGAAGGAGCTAATTTCAATCAAAGGTGGAAATTTCATGTAAAATATTATAATGGAAAAACCCAAAATACTAGTTTTCCTCTGTATAACCTCAATTTTCTGTGTAAATGAGACAAAGGTACCATAGAAACAGCATAGGATTGACCTTTAATCATAAATCAACAATAATGTGACAAGAAAGAACGAATCAATTTACACAAACTATAAATAAAGCTTAAAATGCACACCCTGTATACAAAAATCCTGGAATTGGCGGGAGAAGTTACATCACTTTGACCCAGCTTGGGGTTAACAGCTTACAGATAAGGTCACAACTCCTCCCCACTGACTAGACGTGACCCATTAATTATAACAGGATAACAACAGAAACCTGAGATTGCTAATTAAATACAATTCTCTTCTTTATCAAGGATTATAGTCTTTCAAAATCAAATATTAACTGTATCAGAATATATTCCTTCACAAAAACAATTTGTTTCAAATGGTAATTAACGAAAAGTAAAATCTATTGATGCAATCCTCCCTATATCAAATTGAATCTTCCATTAAAGTGGAACATTAAAAATTTCCTTGATATTTTAATATTTCATCCAAATTCCATTTCAACTTTAAAGACAAGAACAAAATCCAATTGACAAATTAAACATGCCAAAAGTACCAAACAGAAGACACAGTCATCATCTAAATGAAGAAGATGAAAAAGAACTTTTGTACAAGCAGTGGATGATTGTGGGTAAGCTATGCTTGTTGTATATAGAATATATTGGGGTACCACATGGGAATTACTGAAATTACAAAGACTTGTACATATGTTTTGAAAATTAAGTATTGTGACTTAAAATTTGTTGTGTTTTCAAAAACCTTTTGATGTCTGGAATACATTCTATCAGTAAATTGGTTGAAAACAATTCTGCATTTTAATAATAATGTCAGTGTCAGAACTTTCTTCAGTTTCCAGTTGTTCAAAAGCATGTGCCTGGTTGTAATAAGAGCCTTTGTCAGATTCTTTAAGAGAATATTTATGCTCTAAGGGCATTGACTTTTTATCTTTTGTAGATTTTTCCCTCTTTCCTTTTTCTTGATTTACTATTATCCATCCTTTCTTTTATAAACTACTTTCAGCAGTGAAAAAAATCTCCCACTTGGACCTCTTATGATAATTTTGTCTGGGTTACTGATAACAGGTCAAATCATTGTCCAATTATCTCAAAGATAAACAATTACAAAGACCGCCCACATGTTTTATCTACTCTTGGTCAGCCATGTGTGTTTTTTTACCAAACTAATTAGCATCAATAGTCATTAACAGTAAAGAAATTATGATTTATTATTTCTTCTATAGTTCCAGTATGTAAATAAGTATTAAAAATGCCAAAATTGAAATTTTGATATAAAATGTATCTTTTGTATTGTGCTACCTTAAATTAATAATAAGGATCCATTTTTTACATCTTGTGATCCGTTTATTTGGCAATCGCCAATGACAGTCAGCAGGGTTTAAGAACATCCGTTGTTCGACCTGTTAGTCAAATGCGTTTTGTTTAAATATACTTTTCACTTTTTGGTCTTTTGAAAATGTTATTTGTCCTGTATTAAGACCGCTCTACCATGAAATTTGTTTTGCATTCACACGTATAAAATTGCGGTTTTATCCAACGCAATCATAGGTTTGAACGTTGTTTCAATTTAGACTTATTTGTATTGTTTCGTTTGGGCTTGTTTTATATTTGCCTTCGGGTTTATATGATCCGTTCATCCTATTTCGACTCTTCAGAATTCAGAGTCTATCCTAAATTGAGGTAATTTATATGGCCTTCAAATACCGTTTCGATTCAAACATCACTGAAGATATTAATTGTCGAAATCTGGATATGGTGTACAAATTTTGCACCTCATGTTTTGCGGTATACGATCTTTTCGCAAGTTTATTGTTTTTGGTATTAAATTAATAATAAGGATCCATTTTGTAACATCTTGTGTACCGCTTATTTGGCAATCGCCAATGGCAGTCAGCACTGTTTCAAAATACCGTTGTTCGACCTGTTAGTCAAATGCGGTTTGTTTAAATATACTTTTTCACTTTTGGTCTTTTGAAAATGTTGTTTGTAATATATAAATATAATACAAGCCCAAACGAAATAATATACACAAGTCCTAATTGAAAACAACGTTCTAACCTATGATTGCGTTGGATAAAATTGCAATTTTATACGTGTGTATGCAAAACAAATTTCTTGGTAGAGGGTCTACATACAGCACAAACAACATTTTCCAAAAGACCAAAAAGTGAAAAAGTATATTTTAACAAACGCATTTGACTAGCAGGTCGAACAACGGATGTTCTTAAACCCTGCCGACTGGCATTGGCGATTGCCAAATAAACGGATCACCAAATGTAACAAAATGGATCTTAACTATTCATTTAATACCAAACAGAAAACAATAAACTTGCGGAAAAGATGGTATACCGCAAACAAAAGGTGCAAAATTAGTACACCATATCCGGATTTCGACAATTAATGTCTCTTCAGTGATGTTAGGAATCAAAACGGTATTTGGACGGCCAAGTAATTTACCTCAACTTAGGATAGAATCTTGAATTTGGAAGAGTCGAAATAAGATGAACGGATCATATAAACCCGAAAGCAAATATAATACAAGCCCAAACGAAAAATATAAACAAGTCTAAATTTAAAAGAACGGTCAAGCCTATGATTGCGTTGGATAAAACCGAAAGCAAATATAATACAAGCCCAAACGAAAAATATAATCAAGTCTAAATTTAAAACAACGGTCAAACCTATGATTGCGTTGGATAAAACCGCAATTTTATACGTGTGCATGCAAAACAAATTTCTTGGTAGAGGGTTTAAATACAGCACAAACAACATTTTCCAAAAGACCAATACAGTAAAAAGTATATTTTACAAAACGCATTTGACTAGCAGGTCGAACAACGGTTGTTCTTAAACCCTGCTGACTGCCACTGGCGATTGCCAAATAATGGATCACAAGATGTAACAAAATGGATCTTAACTATTAATTTAATACCAAACAAAAACAATAAACTTGCGGAAAAGATTATATACTGCAAACAAAATGTGCTAAAATTAGTACACTATATCCGGATTTCGACAATTAATGTCTCTTCAGTGATGTTAGGAATCGAATCGGTATTTGGACGGCCAAATAATTTACCTCAACTTAGGATAGACTCTCGAATTTTGAAGAGTCAAAATAGGATGAACGGATGATGTAATACAGAAGGCAAATATAATACAAGCCCAAACGAAAAATATTAACAAGTCTAAATCGAAAACAACGTTCAAACCTATGATTGCGTTGGATAAAACCGCAATTTTATACGTGCATGCAAAACAAATTTCTTGGTAGAGGGTCTAAATACAGAACAAATTTTTCAAAAATTAAAACAGTGAAAAAGTATATTTTAACAAAACGCATTTGACTACTAGGTCGAACAACGGATGTTCTTAAACCCTGCTGACTGCCATTGGCGATTGCCAAATAAACGGATCACAAGATGTAACAAAATGTATCTTAACTATTATTTAATACCAAACAGAAAACAATAAACTTGCGGAAAGATGGTATACCGCAAACAAAAGGTGCAAAAATTAGTACACCATATCCGGATTTCGACAATTAATGTCTCTTTAATGATGTTAGGAATCGAAACGATATTTGGACGGCCATATAATTTACCTCAATTTAGGATAGACTCTTGAATTTTGAAGACTCAGAATAGAATGAACGGATCATATTAATCAAAAAGCAAATATAATACAAGCCCAAACAAATATAAACAAGTCTAAATAGAAAACAACGTTCAAACCTATGATTGCATTGGATAAAACCGCAACTTTTATACGTGTGTATGCAAAACAAATTTCTTGGTAGAGGGTCTAAATACAGCACAAACATCATTTTCAAAAGACCAAAAAAAGTGAAAAAGTATATTTTAACAAAACGTTTTGACTACTAGGTCGAACAACGGATGTTCTTAAACCCTGCTGACTGCCATTGGCGATTGCCAAATAAACGGATCACAAGATGTAACAAAATGTATCTTAACTATTATTTAATACCAAACAGAAAACAATAAACTTGCGGAGAGATGGTATACCGCAAACAAAAGGTGCAAAATTAGTACACCATATCCGGATTTCGACAATTAATGTCTCTTTAATGATGTTAGGAATCGAAACGATATTTGGACGGCCATATAATTTACCTCAATTTAGGATAGACTCTTGAATTTTGAAGACTCAGAATAGAATGAACGGATCATATTAATCAAAAGCAAATATAATACAAGCCCAAATATAAACAAGTCTAAATAGAAAACAACGTTCAAACCTATGATTGCATTGGATAAAAACCGCAACTTTTATACGTGTGTATGTAAAACAAATTTCCTGGTAGAGGGTCTAAATACAGCACAAACATCATTTTCAAAAGACCAAAAAAAGTGAAAAGTATATTTTAACAAAATGTTTTGACTACTAGGTCGAACAACGGATGTTCTTAAACCCTGCTGACTGCCATTGGCGATTGCCAAACAAACGGATGACCAGATGTAACAAAATGGATCTTAACTATTAATTTAAAACCAAACAGAAAACAAAAACTTGCGGAAAAGATGGTTTACCGCAAACTAAAGATGCAAAATTAGTACACCATATCCGAATTTCGACAATTAATGTCTCTTTAGTGATGTTAGGAATCGAAACGGTATTTGGTAGGCAATAATTTACCTCAACTTAGGATAGACTCTTGATTTTGAAGAGTCGAAATAAAATGAACGGATCATATTAACCCGAAGGCAAATATAATACAAGCCCAAACGAAAAATTATAAACAAGTCTAAATTGAAAACAACGTTCAAATCTATGATTGCGTTGGATAAAACTTCAATTTTTATACATGTGCATGCAAAACAAATTTCTTGGTAGAGGGTCTAAATACAACACAAACAACATTTCTCAAAAGACCAAAAAAGTGAAAAGTATATTTTAACAAAACGCATTTAACTAGCAGGTCGAGCAACGGATGTTCTTAAATCCTGCTGACTGCCATTGGCAATTGCCAAATAAACGGAACACCAGATGTAACAAAATGGATCTTAACTATTAATTTAATACCAAACAGAAAACAATAAACTTGCGGAAAAGATGGTATACCGCAAACAAAAGGTTCAAAATTAGTACACCATATCCAGATTTCGACAATTAATGTCTCTTTAGTGATGTTAGGAATTGAAACGGTATTTGGAAGGCCATATAATTTACCTCAATTTAGGATAGACTCTTGAATTTTGAAGAGTCGAAATAGGATGAACGGAACATATAAACCCGAAAGCAAATATAATACAAGCCCAAACGAAAAAATAAACAAGTCTAAATTGAAAACAACGTTCAAACCTATGATTGCGTTGGATAAAAACCGCAATTTTATACGTGTGCATGCAAAACAAATTTCTTGGTAGAGGGTCTAAATACAACACAAGCAACATTTTGCAAAAGACTAAAAAGTGAAAAGTATATTTTAACAAAACGCATTTGACTAGCAGGCCGAACAACGGATGTTCTTAAACCCTGCTGACTGCCATTGGCGTTTGCCAAATAAACGGATCACCAGATGTAACAAAATGGATCTTAACTGTTAATTAAATACCAAACAGAAAATAATAAACTTGCGGAAAAGATGGTATGCCGCAAACAAAAGGGAAAAATTAGTACACCATATCGGATTTCGACAATTAATGTCTCTTCAGTGATGTTAAGAATCGAAACGGTATTTTGAAGGCCATATAATTTAGCTAAATTTAGGATAGACTCTTGAATTTTGAAGAGTCCAAATAGGATGAACGGATCATATAAACCCATAAACCAGAGGGCAAATATAATACAAGCCCAAACGAAAATATATAAACAGATCTAAATTGAAAACAACGTTCAAACCTATGATTGCATTGGATAAAAACCGCAATTTTTATACGTGTGCATGCAAAACAAATTTCTTGGTAGAGGGTTTAAATACATCACAAACAACATTTTCAAAAGACCAAAAAGTAAAAAGTATATTTTAACAAAACGCATTTGACTAGCAGGTCGAACAACGGATGTTGTTAAACCTTGCTGACTGCCATTGGCGATTGCCAAATAAACGGAACACCATATGTAACAAACTGGATCTTATCTATTAATTTAATACCAAACAGAAATAAATAAACTTGCCGAAAAGATGGTATACCGCAAACAAAAGGTGCAAAAATTAGTACTCCATATTCGGATTTCGACAATTAATGTCTCTTCAGTGATGTTAGGAATCGAAACGGTATTTAGAAGGCCATATAATTTACCTCAATTTAGGATAGACTCTTGAATTTTGAAGAGTCGAAATAGGATGAACGGAAATAGGATGAACGGATCATATAAACCCGAAGGCAAATATAATACAAGCCCAAACGAAAAAATATAAACAAGTCTAAATTGAAAACAACGTTCAAACCTATGATTGCGTTGGATAAAACCGCAATTTTATACGTTTGCATGCAAAACAAATTTCTTGGTAGAGGGTCTAAATACAACACAAACAACATTTCTCAAAAGACCAAAAAGTGAAAAGTATATTTTAACAAAACGCATTTGACTAGCATGCCGAACAACGGATGTTCTTAAACCCTGCTGACTGCCATTGGCATTTGCCAAATAAACGGATCACCAGATGTAATAAAATGGATCTTAACTATTAATTAAATACCAAAGAGAAAACAATAAACTTGCGGAAAAGATGGTATGCCGCAAACAAAAGGGGCAAAAATTAGTACACCATATCCGGATTTCGACAATTAATGTCTCTTCAGTGATGTTAGGAATCGAAACGGTATTTGGAAGGCCATATAATTTACCTCAATTTAGGATAGACTCTTGAATTTTGAAGAGTCGAAATAGGATGAACGCATCGATCATATAAACCCGATAGAAAATATAATACAAGCCCAAACGAAAAAATATAAACAAATCTAAATTGAAAACAATGTTCAAACCTATGATTGCGTTGGATAAAAACCGCAATTTTATACATGTGCATGCAAAACAAATTTCTTGGTAGAGGGTCTAACTACAGCACAAACAACATTTTCAAAAGACCAAAATAGTTTAAAAGTATATTTTAACAAAACGCATTTGATTAGCTGGTCGAACAACGGATGTTCTTAAACCCTGCTGACTGCCATTGGCGATTGCCAAATAAACGGATCACCAGATGTAACAAAATGGATCTTAACTATTAATTCAATACCAAACAGAAAACAATAAACTTGGGAAAAGATGGTATACCGCAAACAAAAGGTGCAAAATTAGTACTCCATATCCGGATTTCGACAATTAAATTTTCTTCAGTAATGTTAGAAATCGAAACGGTATTTTGGAGGCCGTATAATTACCTCAATTTAGGATAGACTCTTGAATTTTGAAGAGTCGAAATAGGATGAACGGATCATATAAACCCGAAGGCAAATATATTACAAGCCCAAACGAAAAATATAAACAAGTCTAAATTGAAAACAACGTTCAAACCTATGATTGCGTTGGATAAAACCGCAATTTTATACGTGTGCATGCAATACAAATTTCTTGGTAAAGGGGTCTAAATAGAACACAAAAACATTTCTCAAAAGACCAAAAAGTGAAAAAGTATATTTTAACAAAACTCATTTGACTAGCAGGTCGAACAACGGATGTTCTTAAAACCTGCTGACTGCCATTGGCGATTGTCAAATAAACGGATCACCAGATGTATCAAAATGGATCTTAACTATTAATTTAATACCAAACAGAAAACAATAAACTTGCGGAAAAGATGGTATACCGCAAACAAAAGGTGCAAAAATTAGAACACCATATGCGGATTTCGACAATTAATGTCTCTTCAGTGATGTTAGGAATCAAAACGGTATTTGGATTGTATATTCACGTTTGTCAATTTGTAAGATTTTGACTTCCATTTTATTGTTTACAAGAATTTGTTGACGTATGGAACAAAATACACAAATAGAAGAATTCTATATAAAGCGTGGATAAAATAAAAGATGCAATTAAAAATGAAAAAGGTAAACACTACTCTATTGGTAGTTTGTGCTCCTCTTTTTGTGGTAGCATATTTTAAAATCTGCGTTCGATCTCCTTAATTGATACTAAAACTATGTTCATTAAACGACTTTGTGTTTTTGCTTGATACCTTTTTTATATACTGAAAAGGCATCCGAATTAGATACAGAGTAATCCACTCCACAGAAAGCAGTCTGGTCTCCCTGACATTTTGCTGGGTATTTGTTACATGGGTTACTAAGGTAATCACTTGTCAAGTCCAAACTGAGCAGGCACACACAATTTGATTGCTTAAAATTAGCATTAATTATATTATTTGATAGTATATGAGATCAAAATGATGCAACAAGTACAATATGGATACGTTTGATACACAATTTTTATGTTACTTCATTATTGAAGAAGATATGGATATTACTACTTCTTAAGATATCTTCAGAATGATTGTTTAAATATACCGAGCGAAGATTTTAGGTTCCCTCGTGTGTTATTTTAATCTCAGGTGTTTTAAATACGATTTATTGGTATTGTTTAGTTCTCAAATCTTAAATTTGGAAATTATAAAGTCTAAATGGTCACTTTGTAATGATTAATACCATTTCACATAAAGATGACAGTCATTTGTCTATAACTTTCATAGGTCAGTTATTCTCGTTATATAAACGCTTTAATAGTCTATTGCTAACGACCAGATTTGGATGTGATTTATATGAATAAAATGTTATGAGTGAATGCATGTTTGAATTGTGTGTAGATGTAACTTGTATGAGTTAAAAGTTATTATACAAATGAATCTAACATATCAATAAGTGTGCTTCATCAAATAGTTAAACACGGCTAACTATATAATATCCCAATATGCGTAGCTTAACCACAGATATTTCCGAGCAAGGCGACAAGGTAATCTGGGAGGGGAGGGGGTTTCCGGCGCCCTAATCCGTAGCTATCGATGTTTTGCAAATGAAATAGTATAATTTTTGTTGTTTTTTTTTCAATAAGAGGACTCTGTTTAAGCTATAGCAGCTGTATAAGTTTATTCTGTAATATTAAGATTCGTACAATGTACACCTTCTGTCGTGTTAGATTTGTTTCGACTTATGAGTTTGAATGTTCATTTGGCATCTTTCGCCTTTCTTCTATGACATGATACATTAGCTGCAAGCTTATAAGAGGAAGATTAGTTGTTTTCATTATTTCTAGATTATATTTAACCGGGAAGATGATAAATAAACATCTTAGGATCTGGGGTACTCTGTAAATACAGATACGAGAACGGACAGCGTCGTTACGTTATGGTTGTTAAGCCCCATTGTCACCTATCTAACAATCAGTTATATTGGGCGTTCGTCATAGTTACGTACATGTACAGTAATATAAGTCAATGAAAGTGACCACCTCTGTAGTACCATACTTGCCTCGAGTGTGGAAAGTTGTAGTAAAATTACTGATTGTGTTCTTTTCCCAATGTGACAAATTTAGACCAAATTTGGATTTGAACGATAAGTGATGTATGTATAGAAGGTGGCGCATACTCTGTTGACTCATCCGGTCTCACTGCGTATTGCAATTCAATCATATTATGTCTCTTGGTTTGAAATCAAAATAGATTTATTTGGAAATGATAGTCAATTCTATTACGGTACTTATAAGCTTGCAACACTGAGAACTATGAGCCATACAATAATTGGCTTTTAGTCAGAATAGTATGTCTGGATACAGTCATATGTTTTACCGTACGGCCTTTAAACCCCATGCCGTGAAAGATTGTATTTGTACTTGTACATTTTGTGAAATTAAGATGTTTCCTATTTCAAAATATGCTGATTAAAAGTCGAACTTTCAAACGTTTTATTTTTGGTATATGAAAAAATTAAATGGAGCAAAGCGCATCTGTTTTAAAAGTTAAGCAATTCTTGCCCTTATTACGTTTTTATCGATAATCATTCTGGTTGTAATGATTGTTCAAATCTTTTGCAGGATTCATGCAGTTTTTGTATATGAAATAAAAAATTAAATGGTGTTTTTTAAGTTAAAGAATAGTGCAAATACGAATAAGATTAGTCTTTTAGACCGTACTTTGACCTATAATGGTTTACTTTTATAAATTTTGACTTGGATGGAGAGTTGTCTCATTGGCACTCATACCACATCTTCTTAAATCTATTTTCAACAGATTTACCGTTTATAGTAGGTAATGCAATATTTACCTGCAAGCCAATAAAACTGGATTGTTTACAATGCAACAAACACTCTTTCAATTGTGTTCCTGGTTCCACATTTGTTCTATTTTCTATTAACTGTCGCCCAGGTTTCAATTCGTAACATCCTTACGAAGAAAAAATGTAGTTTTGTATTTTTCTGATATGAGTGTTTTCCAATTATTGCCAAAATAAATAAATAAAAAAAATAATATCGCTTTAGACTAATACAAAGAAAACACAGAAAACAAAGATGATAAACAACAACGCTATCCGCCCCACGCTTCGCAAGGTCTGCTGAAAAATTCAAATATTAATCTCCACTCTGGGGTAAAAGGAATGAGGGATTGTATGCCCATATTGTTCAATTATATGATATATTTAGAAATTATGCAATTTAATCTAGCGCATATTTAGCGAATGTAAAACACCACAAGGTTCCGAAACGTCCTGTATTGGCATCGTAAACAAGTAACCTTGTGGATTTATATACCGTATTGTCGTTTTACATCTGAATCCAATAAATGTTGTATGATTGATCACCAAATATGCTTTCTAAACAAATGTTTACCGGAGTAACACGACAGTTGTCACTAATAAAAGGAACTGCTTCCGGACCACGTGAGATCCCCAAGGTTTTGTTGAGGTACACTATGTGTTTAATCTTGTCCATGGTGTTGCCTTTTGTCTTCGTCTAATTGTTTTGTATTTCCCTTTGTTATCTTCTCCTGTTTGTAATCTGTGAATTGGAGAAATTCTGACACGCATTTCGCGATAATTAGGAAATACTGTGGATTGATTATTATTCGTTGGATACCGATTTTCGTGGGTAACGGTAAACCACGAATTTAAATGTTCCACAAAGCACAAATTATATATAGACTTGTATGCCGACATTTGCAAAACCACGAATTCAAGTATCCATAATATAACCTTTTCCTCAATGCAAGAAAATTGGTTTCCACAAAAATAAATGAAATCACAATATAAAATATCTGATATCTTTAATTCTAACAGTGTCCTATTTTTCTAGCAAAACAGGTGAACTAAAAATTCAAAGTAGTCTATACTATACACTTTTTACCTAAATATTCTACCCATGGCAGATATCTAGCACTATCACCTGTCCATATTGGGTCAGATTTAACGATTGTAATATTTAAATTTGTATGTTCATATCCTATCAGTGAACATTTATTCCTGGCTTGGAACCAATCATGTGTGGTCTTTGTTAAGGAAATGTGCATATTTTCACCTACGATTAAAACCAAGAAAACAGTTTATTTATTAACATATATTATGAATTTTTAAATAAGATAAATACTCTCGGAAATACATAAAACTGAGATTACAAATGTGTGTATGTGCACATACATTTACTACTTCTGCTGAAAATAAAATGCATTTTATGTCTGCGTCTAGTAAATGTTTAACTGCACAATTTTCGATCCGTCTGACTTGTGCTTCTACAAATGTTAACGAACTAATTATGTTAAAACGTGAAAGTCTTGGATATGTTTTGCTCTTTTGATCAGCACTAAATCTCTGTTTATAGTTATGATGTTCGACTCTGCTTACTACACTTTCGCACTATCTTATCAAAAGAAAGTAACCTATTTAATAAAATACTCTTATGATCTGTATCGAACTTTTCCGTTTGTCAGTATCAAAACTTATATACATATACGAATTGGGCTTTCATATAAATTAATTTGTTTGTATATTATATTGGCATTGAAGATAAAATAAATCGCCTAGTGAGTGGTATACCTACCATGAATGTGTACCTCTTATTGCAAATTATTTTCCTTCTAATATGTATCACATGTAACGCAAGACCTCATAAAGACCAAATGAACCACCAGTTAATAGTGATTTTTATAAAAGCTCGACAACAAAATATAGCTTGTACCCAAATATAGGTATTTTCGTGGTAATTATCATAGACTAATGCTACCCGTTTTGATTTTGATGTTCCTCTGGAGCCGTCTGCTAGAGTGTACATGTCTGCTTTATTTCGGTATACGCGTATATGCCATGAGGTTTCGGATTTCGTAAATTCATTGTGGAAATATTATTCCGTTTGTAGGTACTAAATAAAATGGGAATTTCGGGTACAGTTTTATAAGGTAATAATATAAAGTATAAAGCTAGCCATTTCATATTATGTCTTCCAGATCTTTATTTTTGCTAAAATAGATATATTGATTATGGTTATAATTATACCGTTGCTGTGCAGTTACCGTGTCTGGGGATAAACATCAATTTACTATAGCTAGTTTTCCTTTGAAGCAATACTAAAATGTTTGTTGTTTTCCTGTATTGATTCTGTACATTGAACAAAATATTGCCTAATTTTGATATTTATACCTATTATGTCTGTTTGTTTTGTACACACGTTGTTGTCAAAGTAATGGAATTTTATGCGACTGTCATACAAGTGAGAGGTTTAGCTAGCTATAAAACCAGGTTTAATCCACCATTTTCTACATAGAAAATGACTGTACCAAGTCAATATACAGTTGTTATCCATTCGTTTGATGTGTTTGAGCTTTGATTTTGCCATTGGATTAGAACTTTCCGTTTTGAATTTTCCTCGAAATTCGGTAGTTTTGTTATTTTACTTTTTTTGTATGCTTCGATGTACAGTGTATGACGAAAATGTGTAAATCAAAGCTTCCAATAGTACAGTACAGTAGTCGGTTTCACAAAATACTTACGACTAAGATTGATCGTAAGTCATGAACAATTCAGTATACTTACGATCAAACTTAGTCGTAAGTTTTTGTGAAACCGACTCAGTAGTTTAACCTTGACAATACTCTCACGAATAGCGAACAATCCTTAATAAGTTTTCATTTAATGTTTATTCTATGTATTCGTTTTGCACATTTGTATGTTTGATATGTACTATATCGTTGTATTAGAGTTAAGAGTCTTTCCTGTTTACTTTTATTGTATAATTTGTGTGTATCTTTTTCTAAGTCCATCTGGATTTAAATGGAGGATCTCAAGAAACAAGATGATACCCGCAAAATATTGCCATGTACCAAGCCAGGAATGTTGGTGATTGTGTTATGTCATATTTTAATGTTATTGTCATTGAAAAACAATGGTGTAGACAGTGGATATTTTCCCAATTTTGTTTAGTTCATTCACAACTTATTGACTCGGAACAATTTAAAGCTTTCCATATAAGATAGACATCTAATTATTGTTGAAGATGTGTGTTGGCCTTTTTTTATTTGTGTCGTTTGAGTTGCTGTCTCACTGACTTATACCCGACATCTCCTCTTTTGATGCATACAAATTTAACTGGGGATAATGACACATTATTTTTTAAGTTTGTACCTTAGTTATGTACCCACTGCGTTTGTTTGGATTTTTAAAACAAAATATATTTCAGTACATTCCACAAGATCGTGAATTCCTGTACTGATTGTGACCTTGCTGTATGAAACATTCTATGAATCACAGCAACCGATATTAAAATATAGGACGACATGTTTTGTTCTTTGAACTTATTGTCAGAAAATATAAACATTCTTTATTGTTCGTGTTTGTGTTTTGTCATTTATTGTAACGTTAATTATGAGTTTGCCTTTTCTGAGAGTACTCATTTTTATTATATGTTCTTTTATGCATGTTATAAGTCGACTGATCGAGATTTAAAAGCGGAAATGTTTATATCTCAAAACTCTACATATTCATATGCGTATCCAAAGTCATGAGCTTAGAAAGAACTTGTCTTATATCTTATCGTTTTTGTAATGTTATATAATACATTAAGATGATCCTATATTGGAGCCACTGATGTATTTTTAAGCTTTTACGTATTTAAAATGGCTGTTTTAAGTTTTGTACAAGACTTCTTTTAAAATTGAAGATCATTTTCTACAGATATGATATTTTGTTTGTAACATTAAGCACAGTACATGTCTTTAAATCCCTTTGGGCTTTTAATAGCAATTAATGTAATCGGACAGAAAATGTTTTGATTGAAAAGAATGGACATAGTGTAC